>JAMBLF010001967.1:0-20463 GCA_030578115.1 Leucoptera coffeella | reverse complement strand
CGTGGTAAAATTTAAACTTTTAGTCTGGGATTTTCCAATTAATTTACCTAATTAAATAAAGTTGTCTAAGTTTAGAATGTGAAAATACTACTTAAACAATAAACATTCATATAATAGGTGATTGGAACCAAAACCTTCCATCATTAAACAAAACGTAATAAGTTTGTTAGCACACACAACTGCCACGAGCAAGGTACTGAGGAATTTAGCTCAAACGATTTATTTTTATGTAACTACCCTCATTCACGACCTTGTTCCATTGTCTTGTTGTTTACAATTATCTAATTTAATTATCTAATTAAATTGCCGTCCAAATGAGTGAGTTTCAAGAATGCAATTTTTAAAAACATACATAATCAATATTATGTTCCGTTATTGTCATCAAAACGGTCATCTCCTATACGAAAATAACAATATTTTTTCTTACATGTGTCATATACCCTCTATACTCTAATATAAAGAAAAATGTCAAAGACATTTATTTCGCGGTATGATGTTTTTATGAGCTCGATTTTCAGAGCACTGTGCCCCGTGAGCCTGGTCGTGGATGCCTTGAGTTTTACTACTAAAACTCAAGGCATCCACGACCAGGTATCCGATCGGTTAACAAATGAATATCTCATTGACAAGAACTTAGAAGATATCTTGGAAAAAAACCCGAATGACTCTCGATATAAAAGTCTCAGTGAGGTGTCATCTACTTTTAGCACACACACAATATATATTTAACTTTGTTTTATTCCAAAATTGAGGGTACTATCATAAATGTATAAAATAAATTTTACTGGCACTTAAGGGCGAGGTCATAGAGGGGCAGGTTTTCTGGTACGGACGTAAGGTATTGAACTGTGCGAATCGGTACACGTTGCGCTACATACAGGAACAGTGTCTCTAGTGACCATCATTGATGCAAGTTCATCGGACGACGAATATCTCTATGGAAGTGTTTACTTAAAATGCAGAATAATATGGACGGTTAGCGTATCCAATATTGATAAGAAAAGAAATAAATATGGTACATAATTATACCAGGATGACACCGAAAACGTTGGCCTACGTTTTAAATATTTAGGCATTACAGCTTCGTTATCTATTTAACGGTTAACGGTTTTAACAATATAGTCTGGCTAACGAAAGTAGATACTGAAAAAGCGCGGCAAATTTAAAATATATTAGCATTGCAACCCTAAAATAAAAAGGAAAGTCGGAACAACTCACTTTGATACTTTGACATTTATTTTTATTTTACTAGTGGATACTTGCAATTTTGTCCGCGTTATGACGTGATTAAAAGTAGCTTATATAACTTGTTATCTCTTTATTAACTCCATACCAAACATTATACGGATACGACACTCCATTGTAGCGTATTAAAGAAACAAAAAGAACAAACAAAAAATAACTTATACGAATAATGTACTTACTTAATTAAAATAAAAAAATATCAAGACATTTTACGCAAGTCAACCTTTTTTTTTTTTTTTTTTTTTTTTTTTTTTTTTTTACGTCAGGAAATCCCCACGGATACCCGCCGGCTCTGGGGTGCCGGAGGGTTATGTCGGACTCGAACCGACTAAAACCTGACGGTGACCTTCGGGTGCCTCATTGGCTAGGGCCGCGGGAACGCGTGAGCATAACATCACGCGACCCCGACCGAGGCGGCGTCCGGCAATGGGAACCGGACCCTGTCCCGAGCTAACGCTTAGGGCGGAAGGGGAGATTCTCCCGCCCGAACCCTAATGGGAGGCGCGCAGGTCACGCGCACACCATCCCGAGGCCGTAACTAGCGGGGGCACACATACCCCAGTATGGTGCCCCGCCGGCCTCAAGTGGGGGGGAGGAGGCCGTGGAAAGCCCTCCTCCTGGCCCCGGCTCTCCGGCGGCGGATCCGGTGAGAGGAAGGGTCCAACTCCCGCTCCCTCTCCGCCGCCTCCTTCTGCGAAATCACCACGTCGCAGAAGTCCAGAACCGCTTGCCAAGCCCCTTCGTCACCGACCATGGAACTGACCAAGGCCGGCAAGGACAGGGCACACCCCACCGCTGCGACGAGACAACGGCGCTCTTCAGCCCAGGCTGGGCACTCCACTAGGGTATGCTGCGCCATGTCGTCGTCACAGCCGCAATGATGGCACTCGGTCGTTGGCTCCCTACCGGCGATCCGGTGCAGGTAATGGCCGAAACACCCATGGCCTGTTAGCACCTGCACCATGCGGTAGGTCAACGACGCCGATCTGTCCGTCCACTCCCGTAGGACCGGACGGACCGCCTCGACAGTCCAGCGGCCGGCACTTGGTTCCGCCAGCCGCTCTCGCCACTTGTCCAGTACGGACTGCCAGGCTTGGAGTTTCCGCACTCTCACCTCCCTGGGAGGAGGGTCTTCGTTCCTTTGGCGGAGGGCCGCGCGCCAGCGGTATATGGACGCTTGCGCCTCCGCCTCAAGATCCCAGGGGGGACTTCCTGCTAGGACGCAGGCCGCCTCGTACGATACCGTGCGGTATCCGCGTATAACCCCGACGGCCATTGCCCTCTGAGCTCTTCTCAGAGGGGTGAAGATTCGGGCCGTCAGGGCTCCCGCCCACACGGGTGCTCCATACAGCGCTATGGAGCGCACTACACCAAGGTAGAGGCGACGGCGTCCTTCCAACGGCCCCCCGACGTTCGGCATTACTCGCCGCAGCGCATTCGCCGTTCTTACGAGTCGGGGGGCGAGCAGCTTGAAGTGCTCGCGGAAACTCCATCGGCTATCGAGGGTGAGCCCAAGGTACTTGATATGGGACTCCACCCCGATACGAGTGCCACCAATCACGATATGGGACCCGGCTGGTGGCGCGCGCCGAGGGCCATGAAAGCAGACCGCCTCGGACTTATGCAGCGCCACCTCGAGTCCCAGTTGCCTTATCCGTCTCACCACCTGCCACACCGAAATGGTGGCGAGACGGGATGCCTCCCTGAATGAGCTCCCTCGGGCGGTGACCAGCGTGTCATCAGCGTAACATGTTACGCCCGCGCCCGCCAGGAGCCTCACTCTCAGCACCCAGTCGTAGCCAACGTTCCAAAGCAAGGGGCCCAGAACTGACCCCTGAGGAACGCCGCACGACATCTCCCACAGGTGCTGTCGGCCATCACGCCCAACACACGTGATAGTCCTCTCGCTAAGGTAATTCCCGATCAGCCTGCTCAGGTATTGAGGCACTCCGTGGTATCGGAGCGCCTCCCTGATGCAGGCCCAGGGCAAGGTGTTAAACGCGTTGGCTATGTCCAACGACACTGCTAGCAACACCTCACCCCGTGCCACCGCTTCCTCCGAGAGGGCCCTGACGCGAAGGACGGCGTCCACGGTCGATCGGCCCCCCCGGAACCCGTACTGCAAGGGTGACAGATCGGGCCCGACACGCGAGAGGTGCCCGACGAGGCGACCCGCTAGTACACGCTCAAAGAGCTTTCCCGCCTCGTCAAGCAACACTATTGGGCGATACGCCGAGGGAGACTCTGCTGGCCGCCCGTCCTTCTTCAGGAGGACAAGTCTTCCCACTTTCCACGCTTTGGGGAACCGACTTGCCTCCAGACAGGCGTCCAGCAGCTTTCTGTAATCCTCCCCGAGGACCTCAAGAGACAAGGCCAGAGCTCGGCCCGGAACGCCATCCGGGCCCGGAGCCTTATTCAGCCGGAGCTTGAGAGCAGCCGCACGCAACTCGGCCTCCGTCACCGCCGGCGGAGGACAATCAGGACCCGCTCCTCGCGAGCGGGAAACCATTGCCGGCGGCTGCTGCTCGGCCCTGCGAGGAAACAGGGCCGACACGACACTCTCAAGCAACCGAGGCTCGAGACTCTCCGTGAGAGGGGGCGCCCATGGGCGGAGTTTGCCCATCACCATTTTGTAAGGGCGCCCCCACGGGTCTGCGTTCAGAGTCTCGAGCAACTCCGCTCTGGCTCTGGCCTTGGCATCGCTGATGGACAGCTGCAGCCTCTTCTTACACGCTCCATACGCAGCGTACAGCTGTGCCTCCACGTCGGCGTCGCGGTTCCGCCTTCTTCGGAACCTGGTGTACCGGCGCCTTGCTGCTACGCAGCCCCTTCGCTGCTCGGCGATCTCTACGGACCACCAGTACACCTGACGCCTAGGAGATTTTGGCTGGGCCCGAGGCATTGCGGAATCGCAAACTGCCGTCATTGCGCCCCGGAACCACTCGGCCACTTGATCAATCTCCACAGGTCCGGCAGGAAGGTTAGGCCGGACCTGGACGATGGAGGCTTCCATCAGCAACTCCTTGTCTAACCTCTTGAGGCACCACCTCGGGGAGGACCTATTGTTGTGTCCTCTGGGACGGACTCCAGTAACATCAGGAGCGGTGGAGAGATCGAATCGGATATACCGGTGATCCGACAGTGTCTCCACCGACTCCAAGACAGTCCAGTCGCGGACAGTGCGCGCGAGGCAAGGGGTCGCAAACGTCAAGTCTACGATGGACCCCCCCTGTTGGCGCACGCAGGTATGGGCCGACCCCCTGTTCAGCAGAACTAGGCCGGCCGACGCTGCCCACGACTCCAAAATCTCGCCACGACGATTAGTTGCGGGGGAGCCCCACAGTTGGGACTTCGCGTTAAAATCCCCCGCAACCAACACTTCTCTGGGTCGGGCACGAGATGTTAGTATGTGCCCGACCCCGTCGACAAATTGTTCAAACTCGGCGAGACTTCGGTTTGGGGAGAAATACACGGCGACCAATAAGATCTCTCCCCAAAGGACTGCCACGTACCCCGGGCCCCTCCCGATGAATGAAGGGGGCGGTACGTTCATCCCAGAGGACACAACGGCGACCAAGCCATCAGAGGCCCCGAACCAGCTGTCCGGGACGAAATAGGGCTCGGCCACCACGGCGACATCGATCATCCACTGCGCGACCGACTGAAGAAGGAGATCTTGAGCGGCGGCGCAGTGGTTGATGTTCGCCTGTAGGAGGCGGAATCGAGGCATTTAAGCCTCCATCGCCTCCTCTTCCCTGCGTGTGGCTGCAGGGGGTGCCGGAGCTGAAGCCGCGGGTTGCACCCCGGTCCCTGAGGCGCCGACTCGTTTTTTGCCCTTCGAGGGGCGGGACCCGGTGCAGCCCTTGCTGCCCGCCCTGTGGTCTGCGGGCCTTTTCAGGGCGGCGCAGAGGTTACAGTGGGGCGGATTCCCACACTGTCCAGCTTTGTGGCCGGGCTGACCGCA
Organism: Leucoptera coffeella; assembly: GCA_030578115.1. Classification (NCBI taxonomy): domain Eukaryota; kingdom Metazoa; phylum Arthropoda; class Insecta; order Lepidoptera; family Lyonetiidae; genus Leucoptera; species Leucoptera coffeella. The sequence goes on along the minus strand of JAMBLF010001967.1, from coordinate 15,254 downwards.
GCGATAGCACTCATCGCTGCGGTCCGTCTCGGCGGTGCACACGTGCCTCACGTGCCCGGCTAGGAGGCACCTGTAGCACCGCTGGGGTCTTGGGTCCAAGAGTTGAACCCTGACCGAGACGAACCCGACCAACAGGCGTCCGGCCACTACCTTTTTTGCCGCGGCGGTGGGGCACCTGACCCAGGTGGTGCCCGTTCCCGCCGCAGAGAACTTTAGCTCCCCAATCTTAATTGCTTGGGGAGAACAGGCCCCGGCCTTTGCGACCGCCTCGGTGACCTCCTCGGGGGTGACGGAGTCGTCGAGCCCCGTCAGCCTCAACTCCGCGCACTTTACGGGCCTGGACACCCTGACTAGGTCCTTGTCCAGGACCCCTTGGAGTTTTGCCGCCAGGGCATCTGCCCTGTCGGCGCTGGCGGCCCCCGGAAGTTCCAGTAGCCTCCCGCCGGTGGCAGTGTGGCGCACACGAACGCCCTGCGCTCCGAAGTCCTCGGTGGCCAGCTTGGTCTTGGCCACCCGGAGCACGTCAGCGAACGTGACGCCCTTCTCCTGCCCCTCCGGCGATATGGAGAGGACTACGGCTGACGTCCGAGGCGGTCGCAACCTTTGCCTTTCTTTCTTGGCCCCTCGCCCCATTGCCGGCGCGGGCCGGGACCCTGGCTGTTGTGGGCTGGGCCGGGCAGCGGCCACCGTCTTCTTTTTGGCCCTGCCCTTCCTCACAACTGTGGACCAGCCCTCCGCCATGTTGGGCGGTGCCGGCGGCAGGTGGCGAGGGGCCCCCTCCTCTGTTTGTCCCCCCCTCGCAGCGGGTCTACGTTTGTCGGCCGCAAGCGGCGGGCGGACACGGGCAGGGGCGGGCAGGAGGCGGCCCTCCAGCCCTGCGATCTTGGCGTCCATCATGAACCCAAGTTGGCTCATGAGGGACGCCACGAACTCGGAGTCCAGCCCCGATGGCCGGCTCTCCGGTGCTCTCGTTGGCGGCGCCGGCGCCGGGCGCGCCGCGCGGAACTCCTCCCTGAGAGCCGCCATTTCTGCTCGGAGAGCGTCAACTTGTCCCTGCAGGCGGGTATTTTCAGCCTGCAGGGCCTTCGTCTCCTCCGAGACATTGCGACCCCGAAGAGCCGCGACCGCATCGGAGATGGACTCCGCAGCTTCCTTTAGGGCCCTTATGCTGGTACCCTTGAGGTTCGCCGACTTCTGCGCGACCGCAAGGACAGCCCTTACGCCGTCCTCCGCCGCGTCCGCTATCCGGTCTGTCGACAATCCCTCAAGGGGGCCCCTCTCCGCCGCTTTTTTTCGGGCTAAAGCAGTCAGGCAGGCCACTTGCTCCTCTTTGGAGATTTCCACCTCCGCCTGCCTGACTTGGAGCAACTCCCTTTGGGCCTTGGCTCTCCCCACATATGCACCTGTGGTGGGAGGCCTGCCCCTCCCCCTCTTCACGGGGGCGAAAACCTTGGACCCTCTGTCCGTGTCGCTCCCCGATCCCTGGGAGCCCTCGTTGCTCCGCACTTGTCGCCGCTTGCGGCCTCTTTCAATTAGAGGCGAGCCACGGCTCGCCTGCCTTTCGATGTCGGAGCTCACCTCCAACATCGGTCCCTCGTCCCCACTGGGGACAACTGACGAGGGCCGGGATTCCCCGGACCCTCCCTCCTGCGTTATCATTTTGTTATTTTTATTTGGGTTCAAATCCATTTGGTTCCCACGAGTTCCGGGTTTTTGACGCTGCGCCGCCGCAGTGACCCGGTTGCGACGGCGCCCCTACTACGCCTGGGGGGACAGGACTTCCCCCAGGGTTGGCCGCTAGTGACTGATCAACCCGCCAGCCGCTCTCTCGAGCATCCCGACGCCGCGCGAGGCCCATGTGGGCGCCCCAACGCCGGGAATTGGGGATTTTTTATAGAGGTTGTCTCCTCACGGTCCGGGCGGCTAAGCCAAGACCCTCGCCCCTGTCTGAAGCCGCTAGACTTGACAACGACACTCCAGAACAGGATTACGAGTTAGTCGGTGGCAGTGCAGGTTCTCTGCACCACCAGCCCAGACACACCATTGAGGTGCTCCAGGCCCGACCAAGTCCCCATCCCGCACCCCGTCTGACAGAACAGACGGGCCAGGAGGGGTCACCTCGAGGCAATTAGTTTCACGGCCGATCGCTCGACCGCTACTCACAGGGTGGGCCACGTGAAGGCTTGCCTCATCCACCCCACGCAAGTCAACCTAACCTAACTTTACGCAAGTCAACCATAAAGAACCATAAAGAAACATCAATAACACGCCAACTTCGGCGTCAGAAATAGGAATACCATACACTAATTCTGATTTTACCGAATTTTTCGGAAAATAGACACAAAATAATTATTTTTAAATAAAATTGTTAACTTTTTCCCTACCTAATTAGTTAATACATAGTGTACCTAATTACTTAAGCTATTTATTAGACCAACGTAAGGCTTACTGTAGCTCTTGAAATGATCCAACACGTACATACGAAACTTATTTTCGATTAACACAATTTTAGCAGACGTATGAATTTTTAAAACTCATTTTATAAAATGTTAAAAATGAGTTTGTTTTAAAAATGCCTTTTTGGAATTAATTGTTCCTAAGTACTTTCCACTTAAAATACCCCAAATTGTAGGGTAAATATCCGATGGTAGGAACACTTTAGTGTTGTCATATAAAAAGTTTGCAAAATTATCCAGTATCTACTTTCGTTAGCCAGACTATACTAATTTTATTAAAGTCACCCATCAGACAAACACTTAAGCCGATATCGCTGCCTCCGACGAACACTATCGTATTCGCTCTTACCATAGAATCGGTTTTATTGAATATTCGTATCCACTGGATTCTCAATGCATAAATCCATTGGATTTATGCATTGAGTAATGATCTTTATGTTTTTATTCAATGGACAACACATTAGGAAATTATAACGCAAAAGTAAATATTACCGAATCTCAAAAGCCAACATTATAGAGTAAACTACTCTTACGATATTGTTCGAGTGATATATTATGTATCAGTGTTGCATATCTATCACGGAACAATAATTATCGTAGCGTACGATTACTATAGCAATACAGTTTGGTGATTTCCGTCGAGCACTATCGTAAAGTTAGGTTGCGTTAATATTATGGTGAATATTCACCATAGTATATTTCAGTAATAGACATTTCCTTAAATATCTCATTTAGATACAAATTTTTTTACAAAAAAATTATTTAAAATTTAGTGTAATAATACCCTCTATTTTTGGTATAAATATGTTTATTGTAGATTTGATAGTTTTTAAGATATTCAGTTTTTAGTTGCTGGTGTAAAATTGTTATTTTCCTATTACGATAGTGTTCGTCGGGGGCAGCGATATGAATCAGTACAGCTAATTGGTACCGACAAGTTCCATGTGTGAGGGCATAAGATAACATTGAATTTCTACATGTACATATCGGTACTGACCCGCACGGTTTGTCTGCACCGGGAACCTGCCTCTTTATGTCCTCACCCTTATGCGCTCACACACATAGAAACAGGTCGTTCCTATATGTTGTGCATCATGTACCGATTCGTATAGTTTAATACCGATAAGTCCGTACCGGAAAACCTGCCTCTATGTCCTCACACTAACCTGGGGAGGCATATGTCAAACATTCGGGTGATATTATCTGATCGATTTGAATATATATTTGTTTAATATATAGTGTTGATAGTTTGAATACTCAATACAACAAATGATTGATAATGAAAAACAACTTTTAAAAATTTTTTTATTAAAAATAGTAGCAGCTACAAGACTTACATTATTAAGTATTTTGTTGAGCTTAGATTTTGTAACCCGATTTTTTGGAATAGCTGCATCAAATATGTTTTTCAAAGTTCAATGTACAGAAGCACTTTAACCTAGTTTTTAGAATCCACCTAAATAATATTTCAAATATTGATTGATAAATTTCCATAGATCTGGCAGCTTAACCTTTAATTTCTAAACTTTTAAGAAGATTTTCCTCTTATATTATAGTACAACCAAAATTCGATATTGTATATATTTGAAATTTATTGAAATTACTAAGTTTAACTCCAAAACTAAGTTGTGCACTTTTCTCAACACTGACACATTTACTTATTTTATATTGTTTGTTGTGACAATTAATATTATAAAAATATAAATAAATAGTGCTGTTTGTGCATTTTGTTAACTGCATTAAATAATTCCGTCCCCTTGCCGTACATATTTAATTAATGTGTTATTAAAAATGTCTGGAGACACTGATAGTGCAGAGGTAAAAGAAATGATATTGTTTGTGTGCGGTGGTAGTGATGAGAATCTTGAAGAAAGCAGCAGCCAGCAGCCCGTTAAGGAAGAGTTTCCTGGTGACGACTTCAACTCTGAAGCCACAGCGCTGCCTTTGGATGAAATACCAACGGTAAACGTTGTCACCTTTTAATATAGTAATTATTTTTATTTTTAGGTAGGAATCTAACCTATGCTTTGCTATAAATTACAAAATTACTTTACCAGATTACTTATAACATTATTGTTGATTGTAGCAGTAAATTTAGATGATGTTTATGTATTATATTTATACAATGAGCGTGTAAGTATAGGGTTGAATGCTGTTGCAGGACATAGCGCAGTTGGATGTTGGGAAGCGCGCAGAGGGTGTGTGGCCCACTCTGCAGATCCTGCCAGGCGGAGTGGTCAAGCCCACTGAGGATGCCCCTGAGCAGGACCCATTAGGTACGCCACTAAAGGCACCAGATTATTATTATTTCTTCATTTATATAGGAACTTCCAATATTCTATATGAATGCCATTATGATCCCAATACTTCTACTAAAAATGACCAAAGAGACATTATCAGTCCAACGTTCTATCAACTCTTAAAGGGATTAAGTGACAATGAAAATGTCCAACACAATATGGGCATTACATTTGTCAGTTGTATAATATCGCACCACATTGTAGTTGTGCCTATTGCATTGCAGTGCAGAGCGCAGTGTGGGCGTATGCGTGTGCCAAGTGCCCCGAGCGGTTTGCGCAGCTGCAGGAGCTGGTGCTGCATGTGAGGGACCACAGCAGCCGCAGGAGGACCAGGGGGGCCTCCTCACACAGTAAGTTTCAGGCACAAACAAACCTTTGATGAATGTTGCATGTTACAGGTTTAAGAAACCATTACTTGTGGAGTTTATGATTCTATCTCCACCTTGGTTCGACTTGCCAAGCATAATAATAGACAGCATCTAAGAAATAAACTACAGCTCTCTTTAACTAACATAACTTTGATAACAGTGATAACTTTGTGTAATTCTTAAATATATTGCCACTTATAAGCTTTGAATGATTCTTTATAAAAAAGACAAACATGTTCATGACCATTAATCCTTGCGGGGTAGTCAGAAGTTCAGGTTTCCATCTCTGCAATTGCGATGGTAGTAATTCTATGGACACCTCAAACCTGTGTGTTGATCAGATAGTCAGTAGCCAATGTGACAGGTGGTAAGCCATTTTACAAGCACTGACTATTACGCATTCTGGGAACAGGTAGCCTCACCTCACCTCACTATGTTTTTCCTCAAATGCATTTTGTAAATGTATTTTTATTACACAAAAGTACATACAAATTCATTAAACTTCATTTCTATTGGTACATGCTCAAGCGGGATTTGATCCCTGTATCCAATAATACTGAGTCAAGCCCCAAACAACTGAGCTACGTCAAATTAATTAGATGATTATTTTAGATGATACTTTATCTATTTTTTTGCGAAGTTCCTTGTGATCATTATGTAGATTTTAATGATCAAATGATCCTACACCATAAACCAACACTGTTGTTCACAGCTCACTTGGAGATGGAGCTACTGGCCATCAAGAAGGCGCGCCTCAAGGAGGAGCAAGAGTACCATCACAAGAAGGTTGATGTCACACAGAGGTATGCTCTATGCTTCATTATACATACACATTACATCCCTTAATCCTGTGCGGTTATAACCTTGCTGACAAAATATCTTTTAGGTTATTTTTAGCATGGTATTTAGATTGTCATGACAATAATCACTAATACAGATTATTATTTCTTAGAAGTGTCAGGTTACTAACCCATTGCCCAATAAATAACAATAATCCCTAGGCTAGTTAGCATCCTATTAATGTCTTAGGCCAGCGTGGAACACAAATCACTAAAAGTTATTTCACCTCATAATGTCAATTTAATAAATGAGTACAAAAATAATTTATTTCCATGATAGAATCGCTGCGGCCGTTGCCAAGATAGCTTCGAATGTGCTAGAAAGGGACTCAACAAAGCAAGCCAACACCTGACTGGGGCCACTATTCATGTGATGGAGTTACCTTACTTTTCTTGTTCTACTGCGGGGCATCAAGATATACAGGATCCTTCTTCAAAACTGCGGAGTTAGTGATTGGATAGCACGAAGTCATCTATAAGGTCTTCACTTCTTCAAGCACTGTTCCGCATATAATGAAGAACCATTCCCGAAGAATATGGAAGTTTCCTCACGATGTTTTTGTATCAATGGTGAACCAAATGTCTACTGGAGTCAATATATACTCAGTGTTTTACAAGACTGTGTCCAAAGATTATTTTGATAATATACATGTTTAATAAAAGCATTGTTTTATTTCTCCCTTTGTCTAGTCTCAGACAGTCTATTAATCGCATGTCGTAATAGGCCACTGCGAAACTACGGAGTATTTTAAAACAGACCTCCATTTTGATCCCCGACAACAGTACGCTAAATGTAGTGTAGGACTCTTGTTTGTTGTGTTTTTGGAAGCGATTGTTCTTATCGTCGCTTAAGACATTTAAGCTTGTGTGTATCACAGGATACAGTATGTAGATTATGAATAAAACTTTGACAATTTACATTTATTTACAAGCAACCTCATTAAACAACATAATGACTATAAAGCTTTATGAACAGTACTTTCTTCAAATTATGTCAACATAGTCTTTTTAAAGAAAATGCATTCAAAATGCTAAACTAAGTTTTCGTCAGTCTTCTATGAAAGATACCCTTATCTACTTAAACATTTTAAAAATGTTACAGAAGACAAATTAATAACGACAATAAATATGACAGAAAAAAGTTCATAGAAAATAAATATAACAGAAATATATAGTAAGTTTCAACTGAAAGTTCTTATTCACATTCATTCGTATTTTCAGTCACAACACGCCGCATACACCTTTACACTCATTCATTTTAATTCCTTTGTGTAACCTCGTTCTTAGCTTTACCCGGCCCAAGATAGAAGACACAAATCGAACACAACATTGACACCTTTGTATGTTTAGCTGGCTAAAATAAGAGTCTGTCAATCAGTCAATTGGCTCACGCGTGTCAGTGGTTGGCTTCAGTGGTCCCGGTGGTCAGGTGCGAGGCGCTGCTTTTGTGGGTCGCGGCGCTTGGGAGTGGGCTCGTGGGCGTCCCGGTGCTCCAGCTCGATGAGTATCTGGTGGCGTTCGCCGAGGGGGGCGGAGGCGCAGGGGCGGCCGCTGCCCTCGTTGACGAGCAGCCTGCCGCTGCGGGTGAGGTGGCGCACCACGCGCTCCAGCCTCAGGAAGTCCGCGGCGAAGGCTCGGTCGTCGGTGCGCAGGATGACCGCGGGCCGCTCCTTGGCGGGGACGCCGTGCTGCGCGCGCAGCTGCCTCGCCACGCCGATGGCTTCGCGCACGGGGCGCACGCGGGCCTCGAGCGCAGGGTCCCGCCACTCGTCCCACACGCTGTCGCTGGGGTACACGAGGTCGTTGACGGGGTCCACGTAGTCGTGCACGATGGAGCGCTCGAAGGCGGGCACCCGGGGCAGCAGCTCCTCCGCCAGGTGCACCATGAGGGGCGAGAGGCAGCGCAGCGCCGTGTGCAGCACCGCCGACAGGGTGTGCGCGTGCGCGTGCGCCAACAGGGGGTCGTAGTTGTCGTCGCAGAGGCTGCGGCCGAGGCTGGGCTTGGTGGCCTCCAGGTAGAAGTCGCACAGGTCGTAGTGGAGCAGCGCCTTGAGGGCCTTGGCGGCGCGGTGCGGCCTCAGCGCCTCCATGCCCTCCTCGGAGGCCTGCACGGCGTGCGCCAGGCGGCTCAGCATCCAGCGGTCGATGAGGCCGAGGTGCGCGCGCGACACCTCCTCCTGCGGGGGCTGCAGTTGCTCGAAGGCCATCTGCGTGTACTTGACGGCCTGCCAGATCTTGTTGCAGAAGAGGCGGTTGGCGTGGCACAGCGCCACGTCGAAGCCCACTTGATGAGCGGCCACGTCCTGCGAGAGCAGCGTGAAGCGCAGCGCGTCGGCGCCGCACGCGGGGATGCCCTTGGTGGCGGAGAACTGCGCCCTCTGGTAGTGCAGCGCCTTGTCCCTCTCGTGCGCGCTGAGCACGCCGTCCTCGTGCATGTCGTGCGCGTGTTGGGCGAGCTGCGCGAGGGAGGCGCCTTGGATGACGTGCAGCGGGTCGAGCACGTTGCCCCTGCTCTTGGACATCTTGGCGCCGCTGGCGTCGCAGATGAGGCCGTGCAGCAGCACCCGCTTGAAGGGCGCGGCGTCGGTCAGCTGCAGGCCCAGCATGACCATGCGGTGCACCCAGAAGCCGAGGATGTCGTGGCCGGTGACCATGAGGTCGAGCGGGTAGTGGTCGGGGCGCCGCTGCTGGGGCCAGCCGTGCCACGCGAACGGGTACACGGCGGACGAGAACCACGTGTCCAGCACATCGGGGTCCCTCTGCGCCGCCAGGGGCCGCCGCTGCGTCAGCCGCGCGCCCTGCTCCAGCGCGCTCTGCTCCGACAGCGCCGCCACCCAGTACTGCTCCTCCCCTTCCTCCCCTGCAACACCACAACAATGTCACAATATGATGCAAAAACCCTGATGCACAGAGCAATGTTAACTGATTCGAAATTATATTTTAAAATTGTTACTACAAAAGTTGCTTTTAATGACGACATGGTTTACCACCATTGTCACATAGGTGCTGTTTATCTGCTGCCATGTGAGGTTGGCCTCCCGACCCTGAGAGAGTGTGGGGAATAGTCTGACCTGCGGTGAGCTTGTAGGCGGGAATGCGGTGCCCCCACTGCAGCTGCCGCGAGATGCACCAGTCGCGGCCCTCGAGGCACCAGGTGCGCCAGGCGTTGAGGTGCGCCTCTGGCTCGAGCGCCAGCTGCCCCGAGGCGAGGGCGTGCTGCGCGGCGGCGTTGAGGCGCTGGCAGGCGAGGAACCACTGCTCCCGCGGCAGCAGCTCCACGGGCGCCCCGCTGCGCGAGCACACGGGCAGCACCATCTTGTGCGCGCGCGCCCCAACGAACAGCCCCAGCGCCTGCAGCTTCTCCACCACCACCTGGCGATTTGTTGTACGTGTTAACCATGGCCCTGAACCCTAGAGCTACAGACGAGAAATTTACGTTGTAACTACTTGATTTAACATAAATGCAACAGACGGCGTACGCACACAAATCAGTTAAGATACTGATTTGTGTGCACACGCATGTGAACAAGCATTAAAATTCATTCCGAGTCGTCAACAAGTATCTTTTCAAATTTCGATTGAATCCAGTATCACGTTAAATTTTAATAGCACTGACATTTCTATTGGCTTTTAGGGTGTATACAGGTCTGGGATTTGCTGGGACAATTTTGCCAATGTGGAGCTTAGACGGGTGTTACCTTCCGGCAGTGGTAGCGCGGCATCCCGTGCAGCTCCCCGGGGTGCGCCATGCGGCCTCGCTCGTCGATGACGCTCTTCATGGGCAGCTGGTGCCTGGCGGCCACCTCGTAGTCCGCCCTGCAGTGCGCGGGCGTGATCTTGACGGCGCCCCTGCCCATCTGCATGTCCACGAACTCGTCCACGATTATGGGGATCCTGTCGCCGGTCAGCGGGTTCACGGCGTGCTTGTTGCGCAGGTACGCGTACCTACAACTAACACGGTTATGTGAGGCAGATATGGGTGCATGCGCGATCAAGGATTGAACGATGCGCTTGAATCACAATCATTTCATAATACATACATACACATCACGCCTGATTCCCTGTAGAGGGGTAGGCAGAGATCACGGATCCCCATTTGTCCCCATCCTGACAGACCACTTTCGCTTCATTGACATTCATACATCTTCTCATACACTCTCGGCGGTTATAAGAACTCCTAACGTCACCTTTTTTACAATATATCATTTCAATCTGAAACATTCCATCGGAACTAAAGTATTTGTATTTAAATCGTGCGATCAACATTTGTATGACTTGTGTACCGGCCCGTAAGACTTACACACCCCAAGTGATAGTTGTATGTAGTAGGTAGTTGTAAATGATGAAGCACGTCAAAGGAATAAAGTCTGGTTTATTGTTATATGTAAAGACTGACATATCCTTGCTTGAGAAGTGTCTCGGTTGAAAGGTACGAACGTACTCGTTCGTTACTAGCTCAAATAAGACTTATAAAAATAATTAATTACGCGTCATCGCAATTAAGTAAATGAAATTTCCGGAAAGCAAATTAGTGTCCGGTTGATGAACCGTACAACTTGAGTATGGCTAATTTCGTTTTGATGGAATGCTTCATTATACTAAAATGAAATAGGAAACTTTCCTATTCTTCCGTACATGTAATAGTCAGCGCTCACTACCTGACACGTTGGATACAGACTATCTGATTGCGCGTGGCGTCTAGATAACTGTAGGATTACTATCTCAGCAATTGCGGAGACGGACACTGAAACCCCTTACTACAAGGGTTGTGAACGTTTATTAGGATTAAGTACAACGTTTAATCTAATTATTTTTAAACACTCGCGATTTATACTCATTTTATTATTTATGTGAGACCGGGTCAAATCAAATTTATAAAGATATGTGATTACCTTTATTTTGCCCGACGTTTCGACCCAGTTGCATAGGTCGTGGTCTTCCCGCGTCATTTATCGTGATTTGAGCCGGTCTCACAAAATTAATAAAACGTTTAATCTCTACCCACCCCAGTGGGCCAGTGCGTTACCTGAGGTCTGCGGGGTGCACGGCGATGGCGGTGTCCCCCAGCATGGTCTCGGGCATGGTGGTGGCGACGACCACTTCGCCTCTGCCGCCCTCCAGCGGGTAGGCCACCTCGTACATGAGCCCGAACACCTGCTTCTCGCTGTAGTTGGGCACCGACAACTCGGTGGGGCCCGATATTTCCACCTGCGGATAACAGTAAGGATGGGCATGCTAAAAATACTAGAATTCTAATAGAATTGATATAAAATGTTGAAATAAATAACAAAAGGGGTTTTACAAAATAAGTAAGCTAAGATATATGAGATAAACATAAGAATGACTGGTATATTTTCGTTATTTACAATTAAAAAAATCTAATAAAATAAAATTTTAAAGGAAAAATATCTCTTTTAGCTTTTCGCAGAGCACGCGGTCCCCAACAAACTGGCAACCTTATCTCTCTGAATGGCCAAACTAATGCGTTGGCTCCCCACGTCCCAAGAGTTTCAGTAAGCTAAGTAGTTTGCATCTGTCTGTCTGATACACGAACGAAATACAAAGAGGACTCCTTGAAAGCCGTGGTCCGATGTGACACGGATTGGAGTCCAAATGGCGTCCGTGACGTCATTAAAAAGCTAGGGAGCGGAGCTTAACAGTCTGCTTGAAAGTAGAATCAGTGTTTCACGCGTCGATTTATTTACAGCTTGGCAAAAAAGAGTAGAATATAATGGGGGCGCCACTAAGTTTTTTCATAGCAACCCTTAAAGTGGACAACCTAGTCTTGGTACTTAGTACATAGAAGTATAATTTGTGTAACATTATGGGCATTCATGACCGTTTATCCTTTAAGCCTGTTCATTTGAAGCTTTTTCATATGTGAATATGCGCTTTTTCCTGAATCTAGTCTTCATAATCATCATAATTCATAGGACTTAAAAGGGAGACAAAAAAAACACATTTCAGCTAAGGCGTGTCCCACATTTTAATTTATATTTTTTATTATTTAGTGTTATTTTATATTTAGTGTTTAATGTATACTAAAAATAATTAAAAATACTCAAAAGTATCAACTTCATTAATGCACGCCACAGTACTGAACAAAGATGTAAACATAACCTTCGTGTTCGAAGTTTAATGTATAATATTACACTTATCTCGTATGCAAGCAATTCACAATGGTTTATAGTTCATCAAGTAATGCATTTACCAACTATATACAACAAAATAAACGTTCAGATACCGGTCATTTTAGCAGTTCTTTGATAAACATCGTCCACATCCGAAAGAATAGATTTGTCCTTTTTTTCCGCCAGACATTTATTATATACTTTGTAAATCACACTCCTGACATCACTTCGGATAGTCTTATTCATTTTAATTAACTTTCGACGTATTTAAATAACCGTTTTATGTTAAGAGTTTATTTGAAACAAATATTTGGAAATTTGACATCACTTTGTTTACATAATTATTTTTTATTTATTAAGGTTGCAAGATCACAAATAAAAGTTTACGTTTCTAGACGTTTTTGCCAAGCAGTATCTTCTAAAAGGCAATGTGCAAACACGAAATATTGTGTTTTTAAATACGTCATTATGTAAGGAAGTGGTTGAATGATCAAAAATGTTCCATTCCACATCTAACTTAATATTTCGAACTAATATGTTTAAGTAATATACCACTCATTTTTAGTTCGGATGTTTCGAATAAATGTCGCATGTAACGTAGTTGTACAGAGAAAATACCTGTTATGTTTCACGAAATCGCGGGTTTTAACATGAGGCGTTTAATCTCACTCCCGGGCCACGCTGAATGCCACGTTACTTTTCATACAAATATTACATAAGGCCCACTCCTTTAGTAACTATCCATGGGCTGATATTATGTCAGAACCGCAAATGAGTACATATTATGCACTTACGACCGTCCAACACTTTTCGGGGCAGTCAGAGGCCTACCGCTATACAGAGAGAAGGGCGTGATATATACATACATATGGCGGGGTAGTCAGAGGCTTGAGAGCCTATCTTCGAAATTTCGAAGGCATGTTAAGTATGGGTCACTCGAAGCCCGCGTTTCACTTGATAGACAGCACCCAGCGTGATAGGTAGTGAACCGTATCGCCGTATATAGGCACGGACTATTACCTATCCCGAGGGATAGGCAGGTTTCCTATGTAGACATAATATAGGGCAGTGAGCGTACCTTATCCACCTCGATGTCGGAGATGGTGGACTGGAGCACGGGGCACCAGTTGACGAGGGCCTCCTTGCGGTATATGAGGCCCTTCTCGAAGAGGCGCAAGAAAGCATGGTTGACCGCCAGCGAGTGCTTCTCGTCCAGGGTGTAGTACATGCGGGACCAGTCCAGGGAACAACCTGCAACGTACGAAGAAAATAACCTAACCCTAAATAACCCTTGGAAGCGCTTACTACGCGGTCGGAGACTACCTTGCCGATGCTCAGGGTTGGCAATGTGTGCATCTAAGCTATATGTGCAAAGTGTGTTTCTGTATAATTTGTTTTTGTAACTGGCACTGGGCAAAAAATCCTGAAAGCCAGGGTTTCTTGTTGGTTCTTCTCCGAGCCAGGGCTTCCGAACCAACGGTAGAATATCAATGCTAAGAGACAACCAGTATCAGGCAAATGTTTTGAATTTCAATGAATGTACTGTACTTGTACTTATGTTGAATAAAAACATTTGACTTTGAATTTGAAGGTAATCAGTAAATGTCCATTTCTGATAAATAAGGTAATTCTATGGCCACTTCTCCTTAACTGAGGAGTAAGTGAATCTATAACCACCTTAAACTGTGCGATAAGCACTAAGAGTGGTCAAGCAGCTTACATAGTGCCTAAATAGTTGTTTAGTCCCATTCAGGTGGACAGAACCTCAGTAAGATAGCATTTGCATGGTTAGGTATAAAGTCATTGTGATAGTTTTGATATAGAATGAAGATGAATATATTCTCATTATTCAATTAGATTCCATAGACCTTTACCTCCTATGGAAAACCAGGGATATTTCATTTAATAACAATCACTGAACATGGCATGTGTTGCCCCTATCACTTAATATGGGCTTTCCAACTAGAGATAAAGTATAATGATAGCATAGGATGAATGATAGCAGATTGACAAAAGGAATATATATGAGTGAAGTGGACGGGCGGTTACGTAGGGGCCAGCCTAATAAGATATATAATAGTCAGATAGACGCTATATTGAAAAAAGGTGACGTTAGGAGTACCTATAACTGCCGAGAGTGTATGAGAGGATGCATGAATGTCAATGAAGCGAAAGTGGTCTGTCAGGATCGGGACAAATGGGAATCCGTGATCTCTGCCTACCCCTCTACAGGGAATCAGACGTGATGTGTATGTATGTAGATAAAGTATACAGAGGCATATTCACCGAGGGCCTTGAGCTGATCGGTGATGGCATGTGCGTGGCGCTCCTGCCAAGCGGTGAGGTGCTTCTGGAACTCCTCCTCCGTGAGGTCTTGCTTGTCCACCTTGTGCCGACTCTTTAGGTACTTTTCCACCACTGTCTGGTCAATTGAGATGGTTTGGTTAGTAAGATAGTCTATAGTTATTGTACTGTCAGACCTACATGCTAGAGTAACATGTAAATAGAACGCTTAGTAGCTGTCACCATTGTGGCACCCTTCTGTCATTTGAGGTGATTTGGATTTTGAAGTGGTAAAGGGGCTACCAAAACTCAAGTCTCTGCTAGTCACCAAAGTGATAGGTAGAATGAAGTAGTCTCTGTGTAAATCCTGACTGAACAGGTAGGTTTATTAATGCATTTATTATGGTAATAGTTAGTACTGGTAAATGGCGACATGACTTACCACTTGTCACATTAAATACTGACTATCCGGGCTGGTCTGACTATTTGAGGTGGCTATAGAATTACTACCTTCGCAATAGTGAAGATTGACACCTGAAACTCTGACTACCTCGCAAGCGTTAATGGTCGTGAACGTGTTTGTTTTTATTATGGTCTTATATGCAATATGGTCATAGTACCTGTGTAGCGATCCCCGCATGGTCTAGCCCTGGCCCCCATAGCACGTTCTTGCCAATGGAGCGCTGGTAGCGAGCTATCACATCCTGGATGGTTGCTGCCAATGTGTGCCCTGGAACAAATATTAAATACATTTAAGTATACTCAAATAAATTTAATTAAATTTAGTATACTCTCTAAACCTAGGACAAACATTTTAACCAGCTGCCATTCTTCTGAATACATGTATTACTTACCCATATGTAATTTCCCAGTGACG
>JAMBLF010001966.1:0-18719 GCA_030578115.1 Leucoptera coffeella | reverse complement strand
TCACTCATATATATTCCTTTTGTCAATATATAGTTTTTTTTAATTTGTACTTAGATCATAAAATAACTTTCAAAGAGAGCTTATGATAGGGCCTATTTTGAATAAAAATATTTTGACTTTTGACTTTGGTATATTAATTTGTTTTATTTGAGTTTATAGCTCTGCAACCAAAGATCGTTACAAATGAAACCTCAATATAATGTATCGAGCCGTATGGCACAGTGAGTGCTAGTTTTGGCGTGTTTACTGGCAACACTGGATTACGCGACTGTGGCGACGCCTCCAACTGCCACCTTATGTGGCGGGTACTCTAGGTTAGGTTTTCGTCCGATGCAAACATGTGATGATAGACTATGACCTTGTACCAAGGCAGAGTTTTTTGGGTAACATGTGTGCGACACCATGCTTCAGTTCTATTTGCGTGATATAAATAATATTTTATGTAATATGACTTGGACCACTTACTATTCGTTCAAACTAGTACCAGTTGATGTTTAATCTGAGTCCGTAAGAAAAATCCGAGTCAATCGCGATCTTATAATGTTCATAATCTGAACAACAAAATCGTAGACTGTTGAACCAAGAACAACTCGATCAAGAAGCAATCTCAGCTTAGATTCCCGACGTGATTCGGAGATAGCATCCTCCAAGGACTGAGGGCCCGGAGCATTCTATTTCTGTGAGGCTTCAACCAAAAACAAACGCGGAACCGCGCGAACCTACCCGTAGTTTCGCTCAAGGTTTTTTTGTCTATCTCGACTCTACATCCTGCGTAGATCTTGTTATTTAAACTCGATTAACCAAAATACTTGCCGAACCTGTCTGAAGCTGTAGTGTCCTTCAAAGATAATAAAATAAGTAATTGGTTCGTTGTTTTTGTCGTGTGTAAGAAACCTTGATATTACCTATTTACTATGACGGAGCTGTTTTATATGTGAACCTATGCATTACGCATGATATTGTTAAATTCAAACAAGTTGAGGTGTTGAATAAATTTGTCACCATTGGGTCAAAATAATGTGTCAATATCTTCTGACATTAAGGACAAGTACATACGTCATATACACATGTTATTGAATCAAAAAGAACTGACGATGACCAGTGCAGGAGTTGATAGATACCAAATTATTAACACGTTAAATTTGTATATATGTACATACATGCATATATGTATTCACGTCTGTACTTTCATAAAAGAATAGGCAGAGACTATCGATCACCACATTGAACGATCGTGGCAAATATCTTTACTTCACACACATATTTGTGGTTGTTGTTGAGGTTAATTTACAAATTAAATAATTGTACTATATAACATCACAACCCAATATTCCTAATGACATCACATTGATGCTAAAATTAGACATTATCATGTCTGCAAAGTTCTGTCCACCCTGACAGGTATTAAATGGCACGAATATACATTCATATGTAAATATACAGTACACAAATAACATTCCGTACAATTAAAGAAAACAAGGCGGCCTTTAATTTTGCGTGGGGTCTGCAAACAAATACTTCCTGAGTCATAACGAGATGTGACAACGAGCTATTTGTGTTATTCCATGTATTAGCCATAAAAGCTAAAGCTTTATGAATAGCAGAATTATTATCGTTCGTTAGCCTTATTAAGAGAAACGCATGCACAGAGCTGACCAGATTCCTTATTTGGAAGTGGTCGTAAGTAAGTATGCCTGTATCGCACTGTACAATATGTTTTATACAGGCCTTTGTAAGGTATAGCTTGTGTCTGTAGATTTTTTCTGTATATTATCTACATTGATACGATATAGAATTGGTCTTTATTGATGAATGCTTTTTCTGATTTTAAACTAATTTACTAGTTTTTAAAGATTTAGTTTTTACATATTTAATTATGTTATTTATATTTAAGACGTCAATAAAATATCTGAAATACGTCGATTTATCTTATATCGAATTATCTATATATGTATTTCAATAAGTTTATCTAAATATAAGTCCTGATCTACGTAATATGATGAGATAAATCCATCCTAGCAGTTAGTTATCTAAATAGATGAAATATTAATAAAATCTTATGTCAGTCACTTCCATGGTAAATAACCCTTGTACGAAGAGGCAACTAAGCCTTTCCTTGCTTAAATATAATATTATTTACACGCACCCCACAAACATCCGGAATATAATAGCTCATCAAAAGTACTGAAATGTACTCCAAATATATAACTAAACATACAGCAAAGGTTAGCTTTAGGTTCGTACTGTAATATTTTGGCGTTCAGTATTTTAAATCCATGCTTCCGTACTTTTGATCTCCATTTATATACTAGCCAGTACTTCTTTCCGTCACCATTTCAGGGCCCATTAGTTCACAGTGCACCGCCCACGTGACGTAGTGAGTTCGCTACAAAGAGGCCTTGTTCGTGAACTCCGAAGGTCACCCGGTCCACACACGGTCACACTACACTACGGGTTGCATGCACTTTCAATGAGCTTGTATGTAGGTACTTGTATGTAGAATATGAATGTTTGTACATAGGAACGTACTGGTTCAAACAGAAGTTTATAGTGAAGACTGGTTCATTTAGGAACATTTGGAACAGCAACACTATAAAGTTTCTTCCTGGTGTGGGACATTGAAAGAATGGCTGCTAGCTGTAGATTTTTCCGGAAGGGATAAAATACGTGAATAAATACATATATGTACGTATGTAAGCTAAACTTTATTATTATTAATTTTTTAATACATTCATAAGTACATATTATATGTAACGATTAAATGTACCAGTGACGTTGGATTCGTTGTAGTTCATGGTTCTTTGGTCTTGGGGTTCAGAGTTTTGGAGTTATTGGTGACGAAATACGTCGTGAAGATGAAGGTAACCATAAAGGAAGATTGCATATGGAAAAGGTTTTATGAGATGCCTAGTTTTGACTAAACAGACACTCAAAATTTTATCTACACTGGTACGCTTTGTTGCTTTGAGTCTTTATACCTAGTTATATTAACAGGAATATCCCTCCTGGTACTTCTAAGACGTAATTTGTTAGAGATTTTTGTCAAATATATGATACGTTAAGCAATGCGTATACCACGCATTGCTTAATGTATCATATATTTTACTTCATTAAATTTTTTTTAGTTTCTAAAATACCAAATACAATAAAAATATTTCAAAACCGAAATAAAAAACAAGATAAACAATAAATCGTATAAATTTAAGCCGAGAATGATTTCGAAACCTTATATAAATGTTAATTAGAACTAATAAATTTTTGGCCCAACATTTTATCCATCACAAGCTAAAATTAAATTATGTTCGGTAATGACCAGCAGTGTGTTTAATGTGAATGAGACAAATCACAAGAATTTGGGTCAAGAGCCTTCTTTGTATTGGATGAAAAGTTTTCTTTTGGAAATTGGAGCGAGAAGAACGTTTCTGTTTTAACATTGAAAACTTTGCCTATGTTGTAATAAAGGTAACTACTGAATTTCAATATGAACTCCATGGTAAATAACTATTTACTTTTTTATATAAGGGTTGGTGAAAAGAATATTGTTTTACTTTTTTTATCAGTTATTTATATTATATACATACTCACGATGTTCTCTTACACATTATATATTTTTATGGTTGAAAAATGACAAGTCATGTTTTTTGTCATTTAACGCACAATAGACGCATTTCAAAAGTGACTCGCGATTACATAATATTCTAGTGAAACAAAGGAACAATTTTATTTCTTTGTACGCACATCCTCACTTCAAGGGCATTGGTACAATACATTTTATTCATAGTCTAATGCTAATTTCGATAAGGCTTACTTTGAATTTTGATGTTTGACTCTTTGTGTACCGCTGTAGTGATATATTTTGGCCATAATGGTGGGGAATTTAATTATTTTTGAAAATGTTGCCATGCTTGTATAAAGACATGTAGAGAATTTTAATTCAGGATTCATTAAAATAGGAGTAGAATTAAAGATTCTCTTTTAATCTGTGGAGATGACTTGTCTAGAGTACCCGCCACATACGGTGGCAGTTGGAGGCGTCGCCACAGTCGCGTAATCCAGTGTTGCCAGTAAACACGCCAAAACTAGCACTCACTGTGCCATACGGCTCGATACATTATATTGAGGTTTCATTTGTAACGATCTTTGGTTGCAGAGCTATAAACTCAAATAAAACAAATTAATATATCTAAGTCAAAATATGTTTATTTAAAATAGGCCCTATCACAAGCTCTCTTTGAAAGTTATCTTATGATCTAAGTATAAATTAAAAAAACTATTTCAAACATGGCACTGAGCATTGTCTTTACATATTTTTTACCGAGGTTAGATTAGCGGAGACCCTAGCTTGGAGAAGAACTAACAAGAAACTCCGGAAATCAATTTATTATAATCACCCTTAACAAACATAAAAATTACAAAGAGTGGGCAAAAAACACAACGCTGGTAATACTAAATTTACCTTTCATACAAAATAACACGCAATTGCGGAAACGTCAAATTTAGTTCCAAGTTTGGCTACTGCCACCGTATGTGGCGGGTACTCTAAATGAAGTACAATCCATAACCGGGTAATGTTTATGTTGTGTTATTGTGTGCAGTGATGATTATTTGGATTAAATAAAAGAATAGTGCGTAACATTGTCGGAATTAATGTTTCAATAATGAAAAAGTTTCATTCAAGATGCTATCCTGGTCCACAAACACCAGAGTACCATAGATAATAACATAGAATGTAAACTAACAATTTATGAATGAACATGACCTTGGTAAGTAGTACGTTAATAGGGTACCCATATGTTATGAAAAATTTAAAATGCAAATCAAAAAAAATTGACCAAAATTTCCAAAAATTTTCTCTCCTTTTTATCATGAAATTGGGTTCTATAGGTGCTACTAATAGCCAGGATAAAATATTGCTAGTGATGAATCTGTCACCCTGTATGTGTTATGAGGATAAAGGATAGTAGATTGACAATAGGAATATATGTGTGTGAATTGGAAGGGCGATTACCCAATAGTACAAATGACAGTTAGACAGACTTCATATTGAAAGTGATGTTAGAAGTATATATAACCACTGAGCGTGTATAAGTGTACAGTGAAGCAAAAGTGGTATGTCAGAGTGGGTATCTGTGATCTCTGACTACCCCTCTACTACCCCTACCTCTACCCCTCTACAGGGAATTGAGTGTGATGTGTCTGTGATTAGTCAAGATCATTTGAGGTAGCAATCAATAGTCTCTGCTTGTCCCCTTAGGGACATAGGAGGTGTGAATATATGCATGTACTACAAATATTGTTATTTTCATCATAACATAATATGTATTTAGAAGGTCAGGCAGTAAAAATCATTAAAATCTACCAAATAGGCTATTTGACTGGTTTTGAAAAATTGTTTCAAATTATTCGTTGGTATATGATTAATACACCACATGTATATTTCTGCAAATTTTGCAGTATTTTCCGTAAAATATTGAGTTAAAATTTAAATTACAATATTCGCGCGAAAAACGCTGTTTCTGTAATGGCGGACGCCATATGATCTGCGTGACGTCACAGGCAAGTAAATACAAAGATCAAGTACGACAAACAAAAAATAATTCGGTCGGTATAAAACGGTTAAAACAGTTAATAAAACGGTCTTTGGTTGCAGAGCTATAAACTGATATATTAATTTGTTTTATTTGAGTTTGTAGCTCTGCAACCAAAGACCGTTACAAATGTAACCTATAATGTATCGAGCCGTATCGCACAGTGAGTGCTAGTTTTGGCGTGTTTACTGGTAACACTGAATTACGCGACTGTGACGACGCCTCCATCTGCCATAATATACTCAAAATTATAAATATCACAAGATCTCTTTGAAAGTTATCTTATGATCTAAGTATAAATTAAAAAAACTATTTCAAACATGGCACTGAGCATTGTCTTTACATATTTTTTACCGAGGTTAGATCAGCGGAGACCCTAGCTTGGAGAAGAACTAACAAGAAACTCCGGAAATCAATTTATTATAATCACCCTTAACAAACATAAAAATTACAAAGAGTGGGCAAAAAACACAACGCTGGTAATACTAAATTTACCTTTCATACAAAATAACACGCAATGGCGGAAACGTCAAATTTAGTTCCAAGTTTGCCTACTGCCAATTTATGTGGCGGGATCTCTAATTGTAGCTCGTGTTTGAACTGTTTCATTTACAAAGTAAGTTAAGTTTAGTATACCGTAGTGTTCAGAATATTACGTATATTTTCTAAACACAATTATTTTCCAAAAAAAATTTCGTATAACAACAGGTAAGTACGGATATTTTGAAAATACGACGCACACGAAACAAAAATGGCTAGGAATTCAAATGACCTATTTATGCGATAAACTTGTGACCTAAACTTTTAGTGATGTCAGCGACCATATAATGTGGCCCACAGACCTCTATAACCCTAGATGCCGCAAGTGCACTCATTTCTATGAAAACCGCGCGTGCCGAAATATGCGTAGGTATTATGACGTCACAGCGGCGATTTAGTGTTGGGAAAATACTCGCGCATCAAAACGATTCAACGAAGTGCGAGTGCGACGCATAATAGTACAAATTATTGGTGCCAAATAAAACTTCAAATGTGATTATGAAAAGTTTATTCATGTAAGATATTGTTATTTTATATAATATAGTTTTAAGTTAATCTAAAGTTACTATTAAGTAGGTATATGATTGGCTTAGTGGTACACACAAGTGACTTATCTAATTAATGAGACTTATTTAATTATTCTTTTGACCAAAAAACATAATAAAAATTTAAGTCAAATCGTCGTTTTATTACTTATAATAAATACTATTTACAGATATTATATTTCACGAAGTCCGTTTTACTTTGGTTGTAGTTGTGTATACAAGTAGTTCGATTGTGTGCGTTAAGGTGGGGATCGTTGGCATCCTACCTACACTAAACAATGTATAGGTACACGTGCATGCCGGCACACATTCATAATCAAACGGACTTCGTAAAACAGAATATCTCTAATTACTCTCCCTGAAATAAAATAAGCTTATTGTATAATTGTCTCTTGGTTACTGAAGTTTTTATGTGTTTGGTTAAATAATGAAACCGAATATCAATATATTTATTTGCTACCGCCTTTATTAATTGGACTAAATGGTTCTCCGTAGGTGATTGATCGTATTGATGATTAGCAATACTATTAAAAATGTTACTGTTTACAAAACTGCGTAGAATCTTGTTAACTAATAATGGCTTTGTCTGCGAGGGTCTAGTACTGAATTTCTGTGTGTCGTCAATTATTATTCGAATTTCTGACTCAGCTACTTTACATATTAAAACTACATCATGGGAGGGATAAATTAAACCCCCTTCATCTCTAAAAGCGATTAAATCAAATGTATGATCTCCAAGATTCGGTAAAGCCAAAGCAGCGTTACAATCATTGCATTTAATAATTTTGCGTAGTGCTCGTACCACGTATCCAGCGATATAGGGGATAATATGCTCACTATATTCCGTTAAATGAGGCAATTCACTCGAATAACTTTGGAAATCGCACATACTACTAAAATCAAATTTTTCACTAACTGCCTCGTCATCAGCGAGTGTAGTTCGTACTGTGGTAGAATTTATTGTCTCAACCGCCGAAGAACAATTTAAAATAGAAATTTGTTCTAATTCAACACAATTACCACCATTGCAATTTTTTATTTCAACGTGACATAATATTTTTTTGTAAAAAGACTCGAATTGTCTAGATGTAGGATTGTTGTTACAACCACCGTGAGCACGTATATTACAGAAGAACAATTCAAGATGATCTTGACTAAATCTGTACATAGACATAAATTTCATTTTTTCCTCTTCTATCATCTTTTGGATTAGGACTTTTGTACTTTTTATACATACTAACAAACCAGAAAACCTGTTTTTCTACCACTATCAATCAATAACTTTCCCTGTGTAGTTCGCAATCCTTTGATATAATTTTCCGCCTCATCTAGAAATTCAATTATTTTTGTCTTATTGATTAAGTTAAGAGGGTGCTTAAAACCAAAATGTTTTAAGTTTCTGGAGTTAAGTACATCGAACAGATCATTGAATATACGAATAAAATTTGCTGTAGCCGCAGAATCCTGAAAGTCAGGGATTTTTAATGTTTCTCTACAAAAATCAAGAGATTTTGCGACACTTTTGCTAAGAAGTTGTGTAGCCAATTTTACCTTCATCTTTTGGTTATGAAATTCGATATGGTTGTTTCGTAATTTATTTGCTAAATGGAAATATTCTGTAGTTTGTAATCGGTTTAAAAGTTCAAAATAAGCCCAAGAGACGCGTTTACCATCACCATCAATAATATTTGCATAAGACTGAAGACAATTTCTAATTAGTTTTATCATATGACAAG
This sequence comes from Leucoptera coffeella, assembly GCA_030578115.1. Classification (NCBI taxonomy): domain Eukaryota; kingdom Metazoa; phylum Arthropoda; class Insecta; order Lepidoptera; family Lyonetiidae; genus Leucoptera; species Leucoptera coffeella. The sequence goes on along the minus strand of JAMBLF010001966.1, from coordinate 10,310 downwards.
CGTCTAAAAAAATAGCAATCGGTTGTTTTGTGGTAGGGTGTTCAAATGTTGTGTTCATCTGTTCATTTATTTGTAGTTTACAACCTAATATCTTAGCCATAGTTAAATTTGAAGGACATCCATCAAAGGTAAGGCCCACTACGGTTATATTTGATTCGTTTAAATGCTTCAGGCATTGTATCACTAGATCCGCTTTTTGTTGACCAGTTGCTCCATCTATTAAAAAGTATCCAACAGGGACCTGAAATATTAAGAATTGTTAAAATACAATAAATAAAAAAAATGTTATTATTGCGAACAAATTTTCACCTTCCAGTTTGCATTTATCCCCGTGACTAAAAATACTAATGCTTCTTTTGCTTCAGGGACTTCATCGGTATCTAAACAACCACCAAAATCAACATAGCCATGGAATTTTTTTCCGTCCCATTCAATTTTTTTTTTAATTGCTATTTCATCGATCATAAGACAGCAATATAAGGGACGTTTCATTTTATCCGCTATTAATTTCAAAGCTTTTAGCGATTCGGTGGTAAATCCAGGTCTGCCGTTTATACTTTTATACCACTTTTCAATGGTGTGAGGGTGAGGTAAGCACATATTAAATACTTTTCTGACGTAGTTATATGCTTTGCTTGAATAATAATGTAATGTTAGCGCAAAACTTCGAATCGCTGGTGAATATTTTGACGTACTAACTACATTTTCGTTCTTCTTCTGCCTAGAGTAAAGTTCTCTAGTTGTAACTTTTGTTGTACTTAGCAAATTGACTTGGTCATCATTGATCAAAGATTTACTTTTTAAGCATTGTAATAATGACATTAGGGTGAGTATTTTTTGGCCTTTACGACGATTTTGTTCCCTCAGTCTGTTTATTTCCTTGTTTTGATTTTTAATTTTCTGTTGAGCAAAATCCAGTTTTCGTACTAATTTTCGTTTTTTGGGCGTATTTGCATTTGATGGAGATGGTTGATGGATGTCCTGAAAAAAAAAATCCTTTATACATATAAATGTCAGGACTTTATTCGATTCGGTAGCAGTTATTCTGGGTAGCTAAGGTAAAATTTATGGATGGTATGGTAAAGGTGAGTAAGTAAGTGTACCTTTTCTAATTTTCTTTTTCGCGGCGTATTGTGTGGTGACGAATCGATTCTTGACAGTTTTCGGTCTATATTCTGTGAAATACAAGAATACCTATACATTAAAACCAAGTGAATATATCTTCTTCTACTTATGAAAGATTCGAGAATTTGACGTAGCTCAAATTCGACGTAGCTCAGTTGTTTGGGGCTTGACTCTGTATCAGTGGGTACAGGGTTCAAATCTCGCTTGAGCATGTACCAATGGAAATGAATTTTAATGAATTTCTATGTACATTTTCGTAATAAAAACACATTGACGAAATGCATCGAATTATACGGTGAGGGAAAACATCGTGAGGAAACCTACATGTTCGTCGAACAGGTAATAGTTAGTGCTTGTAAATGGCCACCTGTCACATTGAGTACTGACTATCTGGTTAAAACGTGGGTTCGAGGTGTCCATAGAATTACTACCTTCGCAATTGCGGAGATGGACGCCTGAACCTCTGACTACCCCGCAAGGGTTAATGGTCATGAATGCGTTCGTTCGTTTATTAAAGAAATTCACTAACCAATGAATTGACCACAATGTTATTGTACTTACTTGATAATAAGTTGCCATTTTATATACATTAATGGTTGGTATCGCTTTTACATGCAGTCGTCGAAACTTTTTTGTTTCTGTAAAGCTGCTTTCAGTAAAATGTACAGAACAAATTTTACTGTAATTTGTTGGAAACCAATTAATTTGCCCCGTAGCATCAATCCACCTTTCTTTAATATAGGGGTCGCTTGGAAACCTGTAATGAAAATTTACTTTACGTTATTCTAATTCTTAAGAAATAAATACAACATGAACAAATTTTACAAACATAATTTTCTTATAATTTTAATCAGTTAGAGTACCTATTTGTAGTTTTGAAATCGATTCGAATCGACAACCATAACTGGAATCGACTCATGTGCACAACACTATTTGCCTATTTGGTAAAATTGAATTGAATAACTTCTGTACCACGAAGCGCAACTACCACTGAAAGTATCGATCGATTCCGTATTCACTGCTTGCTTTATATGAACTGATACAACACCTTTGGAACTAAATGCAGCAATGTAATGTGAACACGTAGTATGCACACATTTACATGTATTTTGGTGGTTTACATAGTAATAGACACAAATAAGATAAAATAATTGATTTATAAATAAAATACGCACAATTAAATAACAAATTTACTTACCGGTGAAAAGAAATATTTCCATGATCTCGGCTTACTTTTCTTGAATCGTTTTTACAAGTTATTACGGCACAACTAGGCATTTTTTTGAGGAGCACTTCACGTTCGACAACGATGACGGTCGGGACGGAACTAAATGAACGCAGTCAAAAGGTTGATCAATTGTAATCTTTTTGACACGCAAAGTACGTACACTTGCGGTATCTAGGTTATAGAGGTCTGTGATGTGGCCATTGATAAAATGTTCTAGAAATATTTTAGGATTCCTCAACTCTAACTAGTATTTTTATGTAAATACAACTAAATTTACGAGTAAATTAAACAGTTTCCGTTACATAATAAAAATATGAGTGGTAATAAAAATACTACATACATACATACATACACATCACGCCTGATTCCCTGTAGAGGGGTAGGCAGAAATCACGGATCCCCATTTGTCTCGATCCTGACAGACCACTTTCGCTTCATTGACATTCATACATCCTCTCATACACTCTCGGCGGTTATAGGTACTCCTAACGTCACCTTTTTTCAATATAGCGTCTATCTGACTGTTATATGTCTTATTAGGTCGGCCCCTACGTAACCGCCCTTCCACTTCACTTATATATATTCCTTTTGTCAATCTGCTATCATTCATCCGCATAACATGTCCAAACCATCGAAGCATGCTCTTTTCAATCTTAGTCACTACATCTTCTTTCAAACCGCAACCTTCCCTTATCACACTATTTTTAATTCTATCATTCAATGTTACTCCTAACATGCTTCTCAGTGACCGCATTTCGACGGCATTGATTCTACTTTCATGCTTCTTTTGCCATACCCAACTTTCACTACCATAAGTCAATGTTGGAACCAGCACAGCCCTATGAATAGCCATACGTGCCGATTGAGAAATCAACTGGCTACCCATAACACTATACATAGCCCCATTAATCTTATTACCTGCACACACTCTACGTTCAATATCTCCCTCACATTTTCCGTTACTAGTAAAAAGTGTTCCCAGATATACAAAATCATTCACTTGTTCGACTCTTTCATTATCTATGTCAATCTTGCACTCTGTCTTGCTAAGTCCCTCCATGACCATTACTTTCGTTTTATTTACATTAATTTTCATTCCTTTCCTCTTAAGGGACTCATTCATGCAAGTGACCATCTCCTGCAACTCACACGCCGATGACGCAAGAAGAACCTGATCGTCAGCGTACAAGAGGCATTTAATGATCAACTCGCCCATACGCAATCCTCTGTCACTTTCTTTCAAATCAGTCAAGCAACTATCCATGAACAGATTGAACAGCCACGGCGAAGCTACACAGCCCTGCCTCACACCCTTTCGGATACTGAACCAGTCTGAGTAGGCCCCATTAACCCTAACACAAGCTCCGGAATCCATATATAAAGACTTTAGAGCCCGTATTAAGGTACTGCCCAAACCAAACGCAGATAGCGCCCTCCACAAATCGTTCCGGGATACACGATCATACGCCTTTTCCAAATCCATAAAAGCACAGAAAACCTTTTGGTTCTTCGCCAAAAACTTTTCAGCCACCTGGCGTAAGGAAAAAACCTGATCTGTACATCCCATTCCCTTTCGAAAACCTGCCTGTATTGGTTTCAGTCTCACGAACAACTCTTTCAATCAATACTTTAGCATATATTTTTCCGACGATGCTCAGAAGGCTAATCCCCCGGTAGTTCTTGCAATCTTGCAAGGGTCCCTTCCCCTTGTACAAAGGAACGATAACGGCCCTGCACCAATCTTTAGGCACACGTCCATACCGCCAACACGCATTAAAAAGTAAGTACAAGAGGTTGGCAACCACCGGGCCACCAGCCCTCAACATCTCCACGGAAATCCTATCATACCCTGCAGCTTTACCAGTTTTCATAGCTTTCAAAGCTTTGAAGATTTCTTCCATACTAATATCACTGCCATTATCATCCAAACTTAATTCAGATGTATCATCCTGAAATGATACATCCTCATTTTCAAACAACTCTTCAAAGTATTCCTTCCATCTTTTTAACGCCAAACACTCATCATTTATCAAATCCCCATTCTTATTCCTAACAGCACTCATTCTGGATCCTCCAGAGAGTCCCCTGGCCGTTTTGACCATTTTCCAAAATAGTTTGATATTTTGATGGAAACTCTCGGAGAACTTCCTTTCAGTCCTCTCTTTCACTTCTAACTTCTTTCGTTTCACGATCTCTTTCACTCTCTTTTTCAATTCTTTAAATAGTAACAATTTCCGTTCATAGTCTATAACATTCATATTGGTTGCTTTATTGTTGGCCTTACTTGCCAACAAATCCTGCCATGCTTTTCTCTTATCTTTTACAACCTTTCTTACTTCTTCATCCCACCATAGAGCTTGATTCTTTGGGGGAGCATTCGTCCTCTTACGTACTCCACATACTTCGATGGCAGATTCCACCATACCATCCTTCAACATCCTCCAAACATTCTCAATTTCGTCCTCCTTGACATCTTCATTCAATGTACTAATTTGTTCTTCCACTCTTTTTCTATATCTTTCATTTACACTATCATCTTTCAATTTTCCTACATTTATTCTTTCCAATCCTGTAGTGGACACAGGAGCACGATGACGCCAACATTGGAACAGACCTCTCAATCGGCTGACGACCAAATGATGATCCGTTCCCACATTAACGCCCCGATACACTCTTGCGTCCACCACATGCCTTCTCAATCGATCATCCACAATAATAAAATCTATCATACTTCTGTCTACACCCCTTTCCCAAGTATACATGTGGATCTTTTTATGACAAAACATTGTGTTTGCCACAAAAAGTCCCCTTTCCAAACATATCTCGAGAAGACTTTCTCCATTCTCGTTCACTTTTTCATCTCCATACTTACCTAAAACACATTCATAAGAATCTCTCTGTACACCTACTCGACCATTAAAGTCCCCAATCATAACAACATTTTCATTCTGCTTACATTCTTTTAGTACTTCCCTTACATTCTCCCAGAACTCCCTCCGCTCCTCAGTTGGCCTCGACATGTCAGGAGCATATGCTCCAACCACGAATAAAAGTTTGAGGCCAACCTTAAGCCTTAACCATAAGAGTCTGGGATTCACACATTTATGCTCTTTCACACATTTATTCATTCGCTCTGATAGGACAATACCAACCCCCTGGCACGCCCGCTTATCTTGTTGAACTCCAGTCCAATACGCGGTGTACGTGCCATGAATGGTATTGCCCATTCCCTTTCGCTTCGTTTCATTCACACATAAAATATCTAATTTCTTACATTCCATCATCTTGCAAATTTCGTCTATCTTGCTCTCCACTGCTCCACAAACATTCAATGAAGCAAATCGGGTCTCCGTGACCCACGCTCCGCCTCTCCGGGGACCCATTCGTGACGGGTGGCGAACCTCGTCGCCGCTTTTTCCCCCCGGAGATTATCTGCGCCCCTGCTCCATTTAAGGAGCGCCGGGGACTCGGGGCCATGTAACTATCGCCCATGCAGTTTTTATATTTTTATTAATTTTTATTTACAAAATATATTTTTTGGTCTTAAACTTTTTGAAACACAAACACAAAATATCACAAATAAATTTCTTCATTATTTTGGAAATTTTCGGCATCCACATAACTTCAAATATTTCCTCCAAAAAAGGGTATTCAAAAGGGTACTCCAACTGCAGTTTGACGGGCAAGGTCCGCTTCTCTACCATAGTCATATCATAGGCCTTGACGTTCTCAAAAGACCAGCGTAGAAGATCATAGGTGGCCGCTTTAGCCTATTTCTTCGAAATATACTTGAAATTCGATAGAATAACAAATTGTTGGAAACAGTAAAGTAATTTTGGCATGATTTATGTAATTTATCCGATCAAAACACTAAAAATACTAAAAATTCATTTTTCAATAAATATTTTGCTATTTCTCGTTATAATGGTTGCTATGGTTATAAAAATACTATAAATCACTTTATTATAAACTTAATACCATAATTATATTACTAAACATTTTATAGCATTAACTTATTTACAATTCTACGTTCTATGTAAAAACCCTTACATGCTCATGATGTTGATTTTACATTTTTCTAAACATCTAAGATATCTTTAGGATGTACCGTTAGTAGTACCTATAACCGCGAATCTGTATGAGGAGGTGAATGCTTTGTCAGGATCGGGACAGATGAGGATCTATGATATTTGCCTACCCCTCTACGGGGAATCTGGGGTATTATCTACATGTATATCTACATTTGTACATGTTGTAGACTGCATTCATGTTTAGCACCGGAGAAAATTTCTTCCTGCTAACTCCGTAACACGTTCTCCTAAATACGAAGGTACATCCTAACAACTGTTGGCAATAACAACGCCTGCCTCTTTGTTCTTAGAACAAACATTTGGCGAATTGTTTCTTTGAAATGTAAATACTTTTCAGACAATAGCACTTCAGGCAATGAACTCTAGACCCCGGGATATACAAATGCTCGCTCATGCCTCTTAAGACTTAATACGAAGCCATTAACTAGGTTCAAGCGACCAGACGTTTCAATGTCTAGGTTTCCTTCATGGTTAAGTAATGTCTTAGCTCGTAACATTGAATTTAGATACATACGTACATATGTTAAAGCCTGTACTTACAAATGGGATAGAGTATAGATCGCTACAGTTGACAGATATCTCTCCTTCTTCTCTCATAGACGTTAATCATCTCATGCAAGCTCTTTTTTTCTACACATTAATGGATACCTTATACATTCTTGTCCTTAAATTTCTCACGGGGTGGACAGATCCTCGAGACATGATAATATCTCCTAGATCACTGTTTAGTAAGAATGTTGGGGTTGTGTAGTTTATGAGTGTATAACATTAGTAACAGGTTGCTAGCCTAGCAGATAGCAGCATTGCCCAGTAGATTCCATTAACACGTGTTTCTTCAGTCACTTTCTACGACGCGACGTGCCGGTAAGAACAGCTGCTAGTTACTATTCTTTTACGTCCCAGACTAGCATGAGACCTTAGGAAAAATGTCTCAATGGATTATTAATATAGTATCATGTTTAAAGCACTAAAAATATATAGCTACTTGTAATATGAAACCTACAATGCCATACACTAGTAGAAACATATTTGATATGACGATTGTTTTTAATTATATAGCAACGACTCCCAACAAATTAGTATAATGCTAATCAGCACCTCATTACAATACGAATAGGTTACAAACATATATTTGAATGGAAAAACGCAATCCTTAGAAGGAAACTAAATCATGCAATCAATCATCAAAGCGGCGCAGTACATACTTAATTAATCAATTGAAGAGATTAATTTGTAGCAAACAATGAGATGAATGTGACGTAGGGATGGCGATAATGGGACCATTAGCTGTGGCATGTACTGTTCAATTAGTCTAATGTAATAAATAGATTGTGTAACTCGCGAACTAAAAATCCCTTCTATATTTCCTATCTATTATATTATATCTTATTAATATTCTATACATACGTATGTATTTATAATATTTTTTGTCACTAAGTTACACCTACATTCATACATAAATACACGCCTCCATGTCCGTAATGGGATAGGCACAGACTATCGATCGCCACCTGGAACTTCTGACAAATCTCTATTGCTTCACTTACACCTATTTACCTTCTCATACATGCTCTTCTGTTCTTCACGCGACTTATACCCGCCTTGAGAAGTATGTAATCTATTATGTATATCCAATGTAATGATGTAAATAAATAATGTATTCCAAATTGATTTAGATGAAACTAAACTGATATTATTTATCTATCTACATATATTTGGATATTATAAATACATGTATGAGTAATAATAACTGTGTTGTCCTTATGAGTACACATATTTGCGTACACTGTGTATCGCGACAACAGCTGTACTTTCAAACCATAAATAACATTAAGTATATAAAAATGTCCTCACAACCACACAGATAAAATTGAATTTAGCTCGGTAGTAAATCATATATCAAGAGAAAAAAGTTTACCATCGCATCGTGTAGTCTTTCAGCCGCCCAAACGAACAAACTTCGATTCTCCTACAACGGAAACGTATTTAGAATTTAGGCGTATACTCAACGTGTTTACAATCGTATGTATAAAATAATCTCCCGTGGTAAACTGGGACGTAACACTAAAAGCATTATAACTGACCCAACTTGATGGTTAAGGTACAATTAATTCTAATAAATTGTCTTTTAACATATTACTTTTATCTCAAACTATGTGTTGTTGTCCTGTGCTATTTGGTACGTAAAAAGAATGCTGACTAGCTGCCGGTCTTCCCGGCATGTCGTAAGAGTCATCATTATGGTCTAGAGGTAAATGGTATCGATTGGGTGATGGTCTATCAACCTGTCACCAATGTTCCAAATAACATTGCAACCCAATCGCAAGAATATTCATGCTAAAAAGTGACCTAGAAGATATTAACATGTCTCCGAGGTTCTGTCCACACCCAAATTAATTGATTTGTTAAAAATAGGAAAACAATGGAAATTATTTGGCTTCGTATATCTCTCATCCTAATAAGCACATAGGTAGATTTTTGTTGTGGTGACGGATGGTCTTATATTTGTAAAAGATTCATCGGTGTTAAAGGTAGATACATGTCCTGTAGGGCATATAATGGTAACCTTTAGTTAATATTTGTGGTTTTAGCTTATAGCTATGTCGTTCCATAAGCTTCAGCATAGCATGTTCGCTTCAAAACATTTAAATTATTAGATACACCTCTATCATTACAGACTATAAATCCAATGCAACAGAATTTACAATATAGTAAACAAAAAATATGTACAATATCAAAACTTTTAGTAACCTCGTTTTCTTGTGTGCCTCATATTTATACTCTCTAAGTAAAAAAATTAACAAAATAATCTTGATTATGTATGTAATTACACTGTAATTAGTATCCTTAAACACACTTTAGGTTCTACTAAAACTGTAAATAAGATTAAGAAAAATTATTATGGAGCAATTTTAATTTACCTCTCTACGATTCAGATTGTTCAGATCTAGGAGAATCGAGTCCTATCTTTTGTAAAATGCATGTTCATCCATGATACCGGTTCTTCCCGATATAAAAAGTGAAGGCTTTATAAAAATGAATCAAACGCAGGGGATTATAGTATACTGGCTGTGAAAATAAAACCATGATTTGACAGAATGTTTACTAATTGGTTTGCCAGATTGGTAGGACGAGTAATGCCGAACAAAGTAGGTTTTTATCAATGCTACTATTTTTTACTTTAATGAGACCAGGATACTAGTGAATTTTGCATTACCAACATATTTAGATGTATGTAATGTATTTGTTTCGAGAAATAGTAACGATACAAAATATTATTCACAATTCAGGATTTGTATTTTATTTACACGTTCTTTTATATCTTAGATGGGAGATAGGACTTCAAAGACATACTATCTCCCCAGTCACTATTTCACATACATACTTATATACACTCCTCTATAAACCCAAGGGGGATATATAGAGACTGTCGATCGCCACCTGGAACGATCCGGACGATCCTTGCTTCACTCACACGTATTAACCTTATATTTTACTTGGATTAAAATAAGTGTATCATACATAGTTTTGGCATCACTAAGCATTGTCGAAATAATAATTCTCACTATCGATAGAAGTAAAAACGAAAGCCTCAAGACAAAACTATTAAGGCACACGCCATTTAGCACCTTATCAGATGATTTTTATTTTTAGCTAGTCGCTCGAAGGCGGACTGGCAACCCCAGATGCCTCAATAGGTTACGTAACAATGGCTGAATGTCAATTATTAACCTTTCGTAAGGTAATAAGGATACAATTCAATATACATATTTAGGAAATATATTGATGGAAATCGGATACACATGTTTTTGCAGAAAGGATTTAGATATACATACAAAACTTACGTCGTTCTTTATATTTCGGGG
>JAMBLF010001965.1:0-19754 GCA_030578115.1 Leucoptera coffeella | reverse complement strand
AGGTTTTCGTTCTATTATAGTATATTATTCAATATCTGACTATTATTTTGAATAAATATTTTATATGAGTGCGAAAATGGTTGCTAGTTAAATTTAATTACTATTTTATGTGGTAATAATAATAAGAGCTGGATTTAAGTTAGTAACTTTATGGTACAAATACACACAAATACATTAATAATTATCAATATTCTAAGCTGAAGAAAAACTAGATAGCTACTAATATAATTCTATCGTTTGAGAAATAACTTTTCAATTATAATTAAAGCTTTAACGAACCGTAATAACACATTCCATACACAATTAAACAACGGTAGTTTGTTACATTTGCTCCACTACAATAAATTAAATTTAATGAATTTCAAATTCTTTCACGGAATCCACGTTTCTCTAATAAGTCCATTTGTAGTCACATAAAACGAAAAAGAAGTTAAGTTCATTCTATTTTAGCTACATGTCCCCGAAATGGATGTTAATCTTAGACTGTGATCGCAGTAGTTAAACAAAGTCAGTCGAGTTTATAGCTGACTATTTGTAAAAAGGTCTGTTTACACGAACATGTATCAATGAGGTAGTGGTAATTTGTAAGTTGTAGAGAAATTTTCTAAGTACAAAACTTTCACACCTTGTATGAAATAGTGACACCTTGGCGAATTGAAATTTTTGTTACATGTATATCTTATTTAAATAGTATTATAGTAGTGACATGTTCTTATTACGCAAAAAAGTTAACAGTGAACGGTTTATGATCTAGCCCGAGTTTTTTGTAACTGTGAAGTTAATAGAATAAAGCTAAAAAATACGTACATACAATAGTCCCTTATGTACAATTATATATGTAACACAGTGTAAAAGTATTCCTAGTATCATATACGAATATTGTATCAAGACTAGATAGAGTCTTTCATACCATTCAACAGCAGTAAGTTCCCTCGTGAGATCTGTGGGTTCTCTCTGCATTACATGCATTTCGTTGCCCAAAAATAGCCAAGCATCTCTAGGCACCTGCTTTTGGCTGGAGATTTCATTTCCTCATCGGCCCGCATCGGATTGCATAATAAAGCTTATTTACAGTATCACATTTGATACGAAAATAAACATGCTCAGAGATAAGCTTCCATATTGATACGTTTCCGCTGTTGCGACAACGGCTAGGTGTCAAAAATGTATTAGCATGTCAAAACATACATATACCTTCACATAAATAAATAATGTTAGACATATCGCCACTTCCATCTTTAGCATAAGCATGTTATTATTTAAGTAACGTGTTTATTTGCATCATATTTAGATTGAGACGTTCTTCTCTAGGCGGATGTACGTAAAGTGAAGAACAGAAGATATGTATGAGAACAGAGAGTATGAGTGAATCAAGAGATTTGTCAGGATCGTTCCAGGTGGCGATCGATAGTCTTTCCCTATCCCATTGGGGACGTAGAGGCTTAAATATATGTATGTATGTTTAGATTGAAGATGAAAATCTCAATTCGATGTTTTACATTATTTATGGTTTCAACAATAAATATTATACAGGCCCACTGTTCTACGAAGCCCACACGGTTATTCGATCAAACGCAGCGGAGTGTTTACCGAAAGAGCATCTGTCAAATTGTATGCTAATTCGGAATTAGAGCGAGGGAACAGATATATTCGGCTTTGTTGAGTGGGCGATATCGATTGACTGCTGTTGTTATCGCAACTCGATATTTAGATCAATCGGTTTTAGTAACGCTCATTGCGTTGTATTGAGTTGACGAATCGAAGGATTTTCGTTCGATTTGTTTGGAACAAGTATGTTGGTTTAAATAAAACCAATGGAATGAAAACATAAAATATATACTTAGTGACAAACAGAATCCATAATTCTTAACTATTCTTAAATTTTAATCCATGAACTTATTGAACTCAACAGTATACACACAAACACAGCATTCGTCTATAAATTCATACACATCACGACCTTTTCGGCGTGATCGGTGGTCTCGGAACTATAAGGTTCTTTGGCCATAAGTCCTAAAGTCACGTGGTTTATCGTTCATTCATATTTGGTGCCCAACTTTCTCTAAGCTACGATAAATTTGTTACTCACAAACAACAACTTAACCTTACTTCCTAAGTGTTTCAGTTAGAGCTAAGTTCAAAGCGCACTATTTGTCCTGCAAACACTTTCGAATCGATTGTCAACCAAACATAGAAACCAAATACATAGAAACAACACTTTCACGGGTCATGTCGCGTTTTTGTTTATTTGAAGCCCACAGTACACAGTCATGCCATTTTCGTAGGCCAAGTGTCATCGGGGACTTCCCACGCGGATTTGAGCAACGGTCGCTTCCTCACTGATGCAAGCAGAAGCTTTCAAAACAGACCTAGTGATCTACGTGGGAGTCATAATGTGCAATCGATCAAAAAGCGAATTAAATTTCGTATTAAGCTTATCTTAAGTGACGGTTTAAAAGATGAATACTTTTACTGATAACAAATGAAAGTCAAGATGGTTAGAAATGTTATTAAACGTTTCTTGAAGCTTTTGTTTTGTGTTAGTAGCTTTCATTGTAAAGCAACGACGCCTACTAAGAGCTACATTATTTGGAATTTATAAATAGAATTACTAGTAAACCGTTCCAAGGACTACTTAATAGATACAATATCTTATTACTTTAGGTGAGGCAAATGTTGTAAAACTAACATTAGATACTGTCGCAGTATCATAATTAGGTATTTAAACCTCAGTCTACACCGAAAAAGTTTAAATCCGGTAACTCTTACGTAATGTTTAAAAATATTCACTGAACAAACAAAGCAAAATTACAAAGTATAATTAAAATAGTACATCCATCTTAATACTTACTGTTACGTCTTAATTGACATATTGAATGTACCTTATACATTGTCGTTCCACGTACGTTTATATGTACTTACGTATGCATGAATAGATCCATTGAGTTTTCCACTCACAGTTCACGACCTTTTACGGCTACAAACAGCCAAAATTATGGTTCGACACTTTGATCTATGTTGATCGTAGTTTACTGCTTACGTCATGTCTGAGACTTAACCTAGTATACTTGTACTCAACAAGTACAGAACTGTAACCTTTAGGAACACTAGCGTTATGTATGTAGCTATAGTAATATAGTTATAAGTAATATAGGTACAGTGATATATAAGTTTATTTAATCTGTTATTCTATCAGAACTCCCAACTTATTTGGGATATGACGAAACATATGTCAGTTCAAGAAATCAGGATCAAATATTATAATTAAGATTCTAATATTTGTTTCTTGCATATTCCTTCGTCGCTAGATTTCTCAACAAATGAGGAAGCTTAAATATTTTTCGAAATTCTAAACACTGAACTTTATGTAAACGAGCACTGCTTTTATTAGTATTGCAAGAGTAGTGACACTATAAACTTAAGACTTGGTGTGAATCTAATGATAGTACGTAAGTTGTGAGATTTTGTAATACACAACTTTATCTTATTTGCTTTCATATTTAGAGAAACGTGAAATTCAAATGTACTGATAAAACTGAGCTAGTTAAGCACAGAACTACAATTTAACTCGCTATTACTCTACTCGGAAACTCAAAATACTTTAAAAAATTTAAAATACATATACCATTTAAACTCGAAATCATCAATCAAACGTAAGGACCTTTTATCTTCCACAGTTCTTTGCTTCTTTCGGGATATGTAGATGTTTAAGTCATAGTTAATAAATAAACCAAATCAAAAAGGAAAAAGAATTGTGAATTATTGTTATTGAACTTGTTTACCTTAATTTGGTTATCAATACGACATATGTGTGCCTTATTTGTTTAACTAATCACTTTAATGTATCCTTTCAACATGTTAGCTACCGAACCGTGGTGAATTATATTCTCACCGCTTTGGGCTTATCGGATTAACGAAATGTAGATAGTTATCTTTAACTGTGTTAGTTATTCCTACCCTTGTAATGTAATCCATATGTTCACTGATAATAAAGGAACTTCTGCTTTTATGAAGTGAACAAACGAAAAAGGTGTTTTTATGTTATATAAAAAATATAATTAATAACAGTACGATATATTTTACAACTAAATGAATCATATATCAATAAAATAAATATCTTTTACTGTATATGACTTACTTAGAATTTCTATTTATACAATATAAATAAAAACTCTCCAATTACAAAGATTTAAAACAACTGCTTGAATAGTTAATATTGCTCTCGGCGTAACAAGACTTTATGGTGAAATAAACAATGCAGTTACATAGAAAAATACATTAAAAGTGACGTGACGTTTAATTTATATCCCTTGTGTCCATTTTGTTGGCGATGACAGCTAAACCGCTAGATAATCACACGAGATCAGTTATTTCTTAGTTCAATAAGTGAAATTTGGAAAACAATGTGTAATCACTTTGGTGTTTGAGGTTATTGCTTATTATATTACAAGCGATTTTTTTCTTTCGAAGTGAACTGCTAAAGTTGATTTATTCTACATGTATATTTTAAGAAGTAGAGATCCCGCCACATAAGGTGGCAGTTGGAGGCGTCGCCACAGTCGCGTAATTCAGTGTTACCAGTAAACACGCCAAAACTAGCACTCACTGTGCCATACGGCTCGATACATTATAGGTTTCATTTGTAACGGTCTTTGGTTGCAGAGCTATAAACTCAAATAAAACAAATTAATATATCAAAGTCAAAATATGTTTATTAAACTATTTCAAACATGATTAATAATTAACGGGACTTATCCTTCTTATTATATATTACATATATTATGTGTTCCTTCACTCTGTCCGCAATAGACCGTTTAGTGTGTTCGACGTAGGATTTCCCACAGCTGCAATCAATCTTATACACACCCTTATATCTTATATCATGAGTATAAATCGCGAATCTCTTAAAACTATTATTTCAAACATGGCACTGAGCATTGTCTTTACATATTTTATACCGAGGTTAGATCAGCGGAGACCCTAGCTTGGAGAAGAACTAACAAGAAACTCCGGAAATCAATTTATTATAATCACCCTTAACAAACATAAAAATTACAAAGAGTGGGCAAAAAACACAACGCTGGTAATACTAAATTTACCTTTCATACAAAATAACACGCAATGGCGGTAACGTCAAATTTAGTTCCAAGTTTGGCTACTGCCACCTTATGTGGCGGGATCTCTATTTTACTTGATGCGACGCCATATTTGATATAAATTTATTCTTGCGTCATTTATGCCTATGACAGGTACATATCAGACATGATATGAAAAAATCATGATAATGAATGTAAATAATTTTGATTTACCGCTTGATGTTTCGGATATTATGACAAGAAGTTGAGAATACATACATGATACATTCTGACATCACTTCAGCTTTCTTCAAGCAATTAGTGAACCCCAGGATAGGTTATTTATGCTATATATATATATGCACACACACACACATATACATAATTATATATACATAACTATATATTATGCATTACGACCGTGACCGAATTCAGGGTAGTCAGAGGTTAAGTATGCATTTGTGATGCTCGAAATCATAAATATACATTTGGGATGCTCTTTGGCAACTTGAATTTGAGTATTTGGCGAACTGCAGAATAGGTTATACCGGTGCCGGACAGATATACGGAAAGAACGGGAGTTGGTTAGATTTTGATTTTTTTACGACTCAGACTCATCTCTCTCAAGAAGGGTAGACCGCGGAGCAATTTTTTAGAGCAAATTGCTATCGAAATCCGAATTCGGTCACTAGGCTCTCATAACGGAGTTGGAGGTCGCACCAAAAAAAACATATTTATTATACATATCCTGCTGCCCAAAATTTTGCTCAGTAGTCTGTAGGTATTTGTTTGCCTCGTCAAACTTTACGCATAAATCGAAGAAATTATATTTTTCGAAGTTCTTTTCCAGCTCAAAACCATACGAAAATACAAGCGCAGTACTAGGCTCACAGACTCCTACAGGAGGTCGGGTTAGAGTACTCACTCAAGTACGTTCAAATACACTATTTCTTATTGTTACTATAAAATTACAATTATTTACCACAAGTGATTAATTATTTAAATATTGATTACTTTTATATATTTATGACTACAATGTTTTTAATATATATTAATAAATAATAAGTTGTTGAATAACCTGTTTATAATTGATTAGTGTTTGTTTCGTTTACAATTCAATTGATACACGGAACGTGCATCCGCCATGACAGTAAAGTTTGTTATGATTTTGTTACATCAAGTTTGACGTGATTTATTTCAGTGTTTTTGAAACTATCGTAGTGTGGAACCTGTTTATATCGCAAACATAAATAACATTACATAAAATATCCCCTATTATCCCGCCGCATTGCTTTGTGAATCGATATTTATAGAAAAATGCTTCGTCACTCATAGCATAAGAATTTACAAATGAAATAACAACAATTTATCTGCAAGAAATCTAATTCATCATACTGATTTGATATTGACTTATATTAGCTTTGATTTTAACTTGTTTTGGATATAAAAACATACTTGGCCACTACTAAAACAGAAAGGTAACCTCAAAAGTATTTATCCCAGAGATAAACAAGGGGCTGCAATTGTTTTACACGGACTTGTTTCTATAACAAAACATCGATTTGGTTTTAGAATAAGGTGGTAGGTGTCTGTGAGAACATAGTAAACTAACTTGACGCATACTGTTATAAATGATATCAAATGTATTCATAGTATTTAAAACAAACCGCTATAAAGAATGATTTGATATGTTATAATATCAAGTACTAAATGTTATGTAAATCCACTAAGTTCGATAACAAATAAAAACTAAAACATGTAAGAAATTCTAGATTCCCAAACAGATTTCTCTTGAGTCTAACAAACCACTTTTACACAACCAATTTTCTGTTCAATAAAGTTTCTGTTTTATATGTCAAAACGTAAAAGTAGCTATTATAGCATTCTTATATCCAAGGTATTGCTTTTAATTATTACGATTTATTATTATTATTTTACAGCAGCTGAAACGTAAAACGTAAAAAAATAGCTGACAGTTACAGTTTCTGAGAGCTAATAATCATCTTACCACTTTCATACGCCAGACTGTTACTATATCAAATTAACAAATAATAAAGTAGGTAGGTACGCTTTGTCAGGTCAGGTGTATGTGTTTTGAGTATGCCGAGAATACACATCATCGTGACAAAATGCTTATAATTAAATCGTAGTTACTAAAGTAACTGAAAACTATCTACGAGTGCGCGGGATCTCTGTTTATAGTTTTATAATTCTGAATAGGTACAAAATACTGTGCTCACATTACGTCGCTGCCGCCGCCGATCTCGATTGATATGCCTACGTCGCGTCGTGTCGTTACCCGACAGACGAATACAAAAAACCTATATACAAAATATGCATTCACATCCCTTTCGGGGTAGTCAGATGTAGAGTCCAATCCCAATCGTTACCTGATTATCAATAGCCAATAGATGATTTACTAAGTCCTTACATAACCAAACCAAGCTCCCTCACTAAAACAACAGCACGTGAACAATTTAAATGGTCACCCATCCAATTACTTCCCACGCCTCTGTTGTGCTTAACTTCGGTGATAGAACGAGAACCAGTGTATAAATCACAACCGTAAAATCCTATTATTTACGATCACAACTACGCGATAGCGCGATTCAAATACTTACCCAATATTTCAGCAAAAACATTATTGACATTACATAACACAAACTAATAATTGATAGTATAATAGTAGTTTATCAGGTTCAAAAGAAATCTGTATGGAAATCGAGACATTTACATTTTTCGTACGACAGCCCGCCTTTAAAAGTCTGCGCCCCTGGTACATATTCGTAGGCAGCGCGTCGTCATGATCAAAACTATCTGTCACGTTCGACAGAGAATATCTGCTAAGAAGTCGGTCTGGATTGTCGAATCACAATGTTTATTTTATGCTAGATAGATAATGTACGTTTTATTTATTTAATATTCTGTCCGGCCGCTAAAATCAGCACTTACTCGCACGGTACTCAGCGCCGCTGCGCTAGAAATTTCGGATTTTTGACAGTTCGTGAATTTATTTTTCGAATACAATACCCTTAAATGGTATTTTAAAATAGAACTTTGGTACTGTGTGTTCAAGTATAGATATAGAAAAGTAACGAATTAATTTAGGAAATTTAAATATCGCTTATTAAAAATTTGTTTATTAATAATTGTATATTGGAAAACTTTACACTATAAAGTTATAACTATGAATACTATGTTGTAACTTAAAAGTGTGTTATGCAATAACCATAAAGATTAAGCGATTAGTGTGTTATTAAATGCATAATGCAGCCATTTAAAAACATTGAAGACGACATTAAAAATATATTAATGACTTCTCGGTGTTTAAGATGATAAACGACGTATGACTAGATTAAGTCTATAATGCCACAGTTTTTATGGTATTTAAATAACATAACATACGCTGCATGACTTGTGTATACACACTCCCTTTTTTATTATGGCGGGATAGTCAGAGGCTTCAGTGCCCATCTCCGAAATTTCGAAGGCATGTTAGGTATGGGTCACTCGAAGCCCGCGTATTACTTGATAAGTATTTAAATATTGATAAAGTACTTACTGTCACTATTTCACCTAGGTTACTATTTTAAATGGTATAGTACAATAATAAATACATATCACGCCCGTTTTCCTATAGCGGGGTACGCAGAGATTACGGATCCTCATATTATGTCTCAATCGTTTCAACTATGAAACAATTTTAAAAGTATAAAAACAAAAAGTATAATGTTGAGTATAGTATTAAAGTAATCTCTATAAAGCTATTCCATAATTTTTTTCTCAATCGCCAAAACAAGAAAGTTGTTTTTGTATAAACATTTTAATAAGCTTATTAATAAGATAAAAAAATAAATACCTCTTATACAAAATTTACTATTGGATTAGTGCTACTTTATGTGATTGGGATATCATAAATTTACTTCACGAGCACACGTTAAAAAGTCAATCAAAATGACCAGAATCCGGTGTAAAATTATACGTTAACTACTATTAACACGTAACGAATATTTTAAATTAACTCGAGCTCTATAAACAAGTATGTTATAGGAAATTTTGCGGGTTTATTACTTTTATATGAATAATTATTCTTGACACGGTACAAATTTTCTTTTACATTTAGTCATATTAGAATAAATTTATATTCAATAAAAACATGACACAGTATAGTGCTTGTTATGTATAAAAATTAGAACTTAGTATACAAAGGCTGTATAAAGCAATGAATTTTAATTTAAAAGGAATTAAGGCCGTACATTAAAAATTTTGTTGTCGTAGAATTTTTTTTATAGCAGTAATATTTGATCATATGGAAACAATGTATTCCGTTTGTCAGTCTACCCTTCAGTCATTCCAATAAATGTCGTTTAACACCCCATTACCAGTTAAATAGCAATTCGTTCAATAAAGGCAATTGGATTCGATCAATTTGCCACGCTTAGTAATAACTGATGTCAAATAACTAACCTATTGGATGAAGCCCTTTTTGGAAGCCTAATTTGGAGATACAGTTAAAATGTGTACTTAGGATAGGCAAACGTAAAAGCAGTTTTTATTGTACTGACTTTTTGTTAAAATATAAAGTTATACGAGTACTTTAACTGCGTCTATTAAACGTAATTTTTATGTAAATGTATGTGTCGATCTATAGAACCTCTATATTTTATATACATACTCGTCACTCACAGCATGAAGTAAGATCCTTAGAATTCCTTAATGTTCATTACTTTGACACTTCAACATGCCAGGAACAAAACTCATCTACTTTCGTCCTTTTACATACAGCTAATACAGAACTTAAGCCATGCTATTTTACTTCCTAGCTACGTAGCTAAACTAACCTTACTATACATACAGATATATTATAGATGCATTATTATATTATACCGTAGCTAGGGATCGTAGTATCTAGAATGAAAAATAATGTTAACAAGCTGCCGTTATTCCCGGTATGTTGTAGGAGGCAACCAAAGGAATTGTGAGAATCGAATTTAATGGGCGATGGTCTAGCGACCAGTCCCCAATGTTCCATAATACATCACAACCCAAATATTCAAACCAAAAAGTTACCTTGGAGATATTATCGACCCCAAGATTCTGTCCACCCTGAAAGGGATTAGAGGACGTGAACGTATACGAATGTCATCTAACTTCCTTTTCTCTTGCATGCATACATGATCTTCTGATGTTATATGGAACATTGGTTATAGATTGCTAACCCTATATATATATCTACCCTTCTTCCCTTGCAGTAGTGAGCCGGCAACAGCTGTTGAACAAGCTGGTGTGCATAGACCATGAGGTGTGCGGCGCCTGTCTCTCGGCGGCCAGCCACTGCCGCTGGTGTGCCGACCCCTCCTTCAGTTCCACTGCGCCACGGTGCAATGATTATGAGAGGTAAGGATTATGGCTCCATATATAAGAACGTCTATGGGTGTGTTAGATGTACATATAGGCAAAGCGTTTGTCATGATGAACATATAAAATACATCAATTTAATACCCGTTTGGGATTTAAATGTAATTTTTACTTCTACATACATGTTATGTACATGTAATATTGTTTGTATTATGCGTTTACAAAGTGACGTCACAGAAAATTAGGATCAGTAGTGTAACCAAAAAAAAAAAATTACGTATGCAATTACAATATTATGTTAAATCGGATTATATAATTTTAATTGTTTCAGATCTACCTGATCTTTTCAATAATGGCTTATACTTTTTCTTTTACCCTCGAAATGCTCATATACTTGAAACACAATTTCCCAAGAGCAACTTTTAAAAAAATACATAGTTATCAAAAATATAATCAACACTGATTTGCAAACCATATTGAATTACGTTAATAATAATCTCATTCACTCACTCAGTAAACGCATAATACTTAAATTTATCTTTAGGTAGTAATTATGTACACAGCGCTTTTACTATTTACGTATAGTAAAAAATACTTTATACTTAGTATAAATATAGGTCCATTGCCCATAAATCTTCTTTCCTGTTTTAATTACAAGTTTGAAAGAATAATAACACTAACTTCGTATGGGGAAGCTTCCTGTCATGCTTCGACTGTCGCAGTGTGTGATTCTCATTAAAGTTCTGCCTGTTCTCGGCATAAGACCATCTGTTCTTGAACCATTTTTCAACTAATGTGTATATGACTGACAGTTATTATTATTTGTGTAGCGTATACTTAATTAATTAGTAGAATAAAGAGTTTAATAATGAGTTTATTATGTATGTATGTTGATGCTGACACTCAACCTAAGGCTACCCCGAAAGAGTTATAACGTCGTGAATAAAATTATTTAAAAAAATGTGAATGATTTAAATTAATAAATATGTTTCTAAAGACGCAACAGTGTACATTATTCATTTTTTTCTAAAATAAAAGTTTAGTTTATTGTCTTAAACGTAGACTTTCCAATTAATTATTATAAAAATCACGCTAAGTCCACATATCTGAAATAAGTTTTGAAAGCTCGCAACTTGTACTCAACATACCGTCACTTTTATATCCTCTGTCCAAAGCTAGTATTAATCAAAGGTTCGCCGACACGACCTTCCGACCTTACCACGTGACTTCAATAAAATGTGATTATGGGGGATCTGGCTTCCCAAGGTAGCGTTTAACTCGGCTTATACAATACTTAATAGGTCTTAGGTTTAATATTAGTATAAATATTAGTCCTATGTTTCCGGTTTAATATAAAATTATTCTTAATATCCGCAGCTAATACGACTTCACTCACTGTTCATACGACACTTAAATATGCTGTAAAATCTTTAAAGGTAATAAAATATATAGTGCATAGCCTTTCATACACAGAGTGCACCTGTCAAGAAGGTTGTGAATAGCTTTCTTTGTGTCGCCAATTTACTATGACGATGTTATAATGCATTATAATGCATTATTTGTTGGTTTATAATAGTAGAAATATATGTGCTTTATACATAATGCCCTTTAGTTCAAGATGACTATATTTATAAATGCTTTATACTATACTATAGATACTATAGACTATATTTATACCTAAAAGGCTATATTATTTTAAAAATACTGTAGCCCAGTGGGCAAGACCGGACTTCTTATGAGAAAGGTCCTAGGTTCAAATCCCGACTCTGGCATGTACCAATCAATGAAATTTAAATATGTGTTATTCATTTACGTACATAATTTACTGTCGCTAACGGTGAAGGAAAACATCGTGAGGAAACCTGCCTATCCCTCAGGATAGGTATAGCCAGAATAGCCAGTGCCTATATACGGCGATACGGTTCACTACCTATCACGTTGGGTGCTGTCTATCTAGTGATATGCGGGCTTCGAATGACCCATACCTAACATACCTTCGAAATCTCGGATATGGGCACTCAAGCCTCTGGCTACCCCGCCATAATAAAAAAGGGAGTGTGTATACACAAGTCGTGAAGCGTATGTATGTATATTTAAAATGTATACACACGTACACATGACACCCGGTCACCTAGGGAAGGATGGACAGAAATTATGGATTTCTTCTTTTTCCGAGATTGGAAAAATATCCATATTACATATCTATAATAATACATATCATATCATAATACATCATCTTAAATACTCGACGGTTATAAGTACTTCACAACCACCCTTTTTCACCAAATCATCCTAAATATTTTAAATCCGTGTATATTTATAGAGAATGTATTTTCTTAAGCCGCTATGACTACGTTCGTTAGCTGTAAACACGTTTAGTGACCTGTTGGCTCGTCGAAGCTTACCCGCAATCAAAGACCGTCAGCGGTTGATTGATTTGAGATTGCGCAACACTGTGGGATATGCCCAAGTGTAGAGTAGGAAATGGTAGAGGTGGTTCAAGAAATTAAAATAGATACATCATGGCGGTAATTCCCATAATGCCTTAGACCATGGGTTTAAAATATCTCAATTTATCTAGTAAAATAAACTGCAAGTAGAATCTCTACCATTCATCGCATCAGTTGCTAAAGTTACACATACATATATATTCACGCCTCTCCTTCCCTATTCTTCATGCTACGTACACCCACCTTAAGAAATTAAAATGTAATAATTTATAGTGTTAAATTACAAATCCATCTTGAGGATCCATCTTGAGGACTGTCTATGTGGACGTGTATAGCCTCCTTATTTTGCAATTAAAGAGAGGGTTACACGATATTCTGATCACCCCCTTAGGATGTGTAGGTAATTTAGTTGTTTATAATTTCTGATGGAGGGATAATGAGTATACATACGAGAAAACCATGAAAAACATATGACATGTGCCCTTTGGAAGCAAAATAACTTGACCTGAATAATCAAATCAAATCAAATCAAAATCTATTTATTTGTGAAACATGTGTACAAAAGATCTTAATCTAAGTTACAGGGTCTCAACATGCTCTGCCGTCATGCTTCGGCGTACAAATCAATTATAAAAATGTCAAAAAATAAAAAGTTAAAATTAAAATTACATTGCAATTATAAATCAAAAGTATAAATAGTCAATGTCAAAATATATTAAGTGCATCATATAATTATCGATTAATCAGCAATTATAAAAATGTCAAAAAATAAATAGTTAAAATTAAAATTACATTGCAATTATAAATCAAAAGTATAAATAGTCAATGTCCAAATATATTCAGTGCATCATATAATTATCGCTTAAGAGATTTATCATTAAAAAATTCTTTAATAGAATAGTAAGCTCTATCTAGTAGGAGCTTCTTAAGCTGAACTTTGAACTCGGCCAGCAGCTCTATCTGTTTCAGTGACCTAGGCAAGGCATTAAATACACGAGTCGCCATCCCTGAAACATTGTTTGAAACGCAGGCGGTTCGGTGTCTCGCCGTAATTATATCAAACCTATGCCGCTGCCGCCTATTCTGAACAAATAAATTTCTATTTAATGCCACAAAAACACAAATTTCGAATATATAGAGCGAGGGAAATGTCAAAATTTTTAAATCTTTAAAGTGCTCCCTACAACTGTCCGTTGGCTTTAAGTGCTGTACTGCTCTTATGCATCTCTTTTGCGCCTTGAAAATCATTTCTCTTTGTGAGCAATTTCCCCAAAATATAATACCGTACCTAAGTGCAGATGCAACATACGAATGGTAAGCGACCAACAATGCACCCCTATTAACTTTTTTTGATAGCTGATACAGCATGTAAGAGAATTTACTCAATTTTTCACAAACATGAAGAGAGTGTGTTTTCCATGTCAAATTGTTGTCAATGTGTATTCCTAAAAATTTTGTTACATCTATCTCTTGTATATTATAATTTAAGTGTTGTATGTCAAGTTGTAATTTACTGTTAGATTTGATTGAGAATGTCATTAGTTTTGATTTATCTAGGTTAATTTTTAAATTATTAGATTTAAGCCACTCAAGCACGTGGATCAAAGTGTTCTGTATGTTTTCTCTATGTCGTTCTATATTATCATTTTGAAACAAAATAGTACTGTCATCCGCGAATAATATAGTCGGGTGATTAGCTATACTCGGCATGTCATTAATGTATATTAAAAATAGTAAAGGACCCAGTATGGAACCCTGTGGAACACCTGCCCTGACATCGAGTAAGCCCGACCTGTACTCTATTTCCGTTTTTGATTTAGGACAAATCTTCGTTACCGCTGTTTGCTGCCTACGTGATGATAAGTATGATTCAAGTAGGTCCAAGGAAACCCCTCTGATACCATATGCAAACATTTTCTGAATGAGGATAGAAGTTTTTACATGATCAAATGCCTTTGAGAGGTCCATATATAGTGCAGTAGTAAAGAGTTTCCGATCTAATCCCTCAAGAACCCTAGTCAGAAGATCATAAATAGCTGAATTTACTCCCATGTTCTTTCTAAACCCTTTTTGTTCAGGTGCAAGCAACATATATTTCTCTAAGTATGTATAGAGGGAGTTGTATATGACCTTTTCGTATATTTTTGATATAACTGGTATGAGTGCCACGGGCCTATAGCTATGCAGGTCAGTTTTGTCACCTTTTTTGTATAAAGGTTTGATTACACTAATTTTAAGTGAATCCGGAAAAACCCCGCATTCTATCGAGAGATTTATCAAGTAAGCGATGATAGGGGATATTTCCTGTGCTGTGTATTTCAATACCTTGGTACATATGTCATCATAACCGTAAATAAGTAATAGAGGTAAGAGATTCAAGAATCAACTTAGAATAACATTCTATGCATAAGTCTCATATCTTACATCATTTTATGTCACATTATGAAAACATGGTGGGCCAAAGTCTACGACTTACACAATAGTACATCAAGTATACGAAATTGTAAGTGTTGTATACAATTGTTAATAAATGAATAGAAATGAACATTTTAAATACTAAAGTCGTCCCATATACTATCTGTGGTTATCTAGTACTTAAATAGCTTCCATTCTTCCCAGCATAGAGTATGAAGCAAACAATAATCCCTGTTTACCACATAGTACCTAATAACATAATACTAATTCGACGACCTCCGTGGCGCGATCGGTTAGCCGCCAGAACGCTAATCGTAAGGTCCCGGGTTCGATTCCCGGTGGAGGCAGAGTTAAGAACTACGCTTTTATACTGTTTTCCAGTCTGCTTGTTGATTATATATGCTAAATATGTATTTATCTATATATAATATGTATACATTTCTTAAATATACGTTGACTAGTACCCTTAACACAAGTCTTAAATGTACTTACCGAGGGACTAGTTCAATTGATGTAATAATGTCCAAATATTATTATTATTATATTATTATTAATTCTAATTCTGACCAAAAAGATATCATATCAGTTGTTAAGTTTATCTCGTATGAAAGAGTATATAAATACTCGTAGAAGCGATTAGCCGGAGTATCTTTTACGGTGTATGGCATAATAAATATTGAAAAATAGAGGAGATAGAAAGAAAGGCAACTTAAATCTATCATAAGTCACCAATAACTAATCCTCCACCTCTTCAACTTTATAACTCTACGCCAAGCCCCTTGTTCCTTGATTAGCTTATATCTCTCCTATTTCAAAAAGAGAAAACAATTTGTTCCGTACGTCCCGATTCGTTATCTTAAGCTTAAGACAGATAAAAAACGTTTGGGTGTCTTTACGCGTCCTTAATACGATGCGATAGCCTTTTATTCTAAGTGAAAGAATCGTTTCATCATTCTTACTTAGGACGGGCACGGACTCAACGATGGCCGACAGTTTTATGTCTGACAGATCTGTCGAGTTGCTTGATGGATGGTCTCAGTAGTAATATCACTTTAGTTTCTTTTAATAATAACAACATGGGAGTGCAAGAAATATGTAGGAGAATGTGTAATGACATAATTCAACAACAAATACTAGGAGAATAGAACTCTTGAGTACTATATTAAACAGTATGTGTGGTCGTTGCTTAATATTTAATATTGTTATAAAATATTCAAATTGATTATATTTTTCAAAATTCTTTCTTTATTGCTAATCCTTTGAAACTCCACATATTGAATAAATAATTAACAATCTTCAAAACAAAATATTAGTACCAAAACGATATTAGTATTCAGATAATAGTTGAGTGTGTATCCCACACAACGGCTTTGCACAGCACGCTTGTCTGTGTAAGGAATCTTGCTGTATAACACAGATTACAATGTGTTTCTGACTTTTTCTTTTGGGCTTGTCGGTCATGTTACATCAAGCGGTTATTGTCGGGCTTACCTTTGACCCCTGGCTATGAAGATTTGTGGATACGCTCCGATGGGATGATCTTTATATGATATAAGGGCGTGTTGACTGCTGTTTCGAAATTTATGGCTTTATAGATAATCTTCTTTGTGGCAACTGGTTAGAGGAAAAAGCTAGTTAATACTGTGTTTTAAATTTATAAAGACTTTTGCAGTTGCGTATTGTGAGAGATAGCAATTTTCTTTGTAATTAGATTTTATAGACAAATTAATTTATTTGATTCCATCAATATGATATAAAATGTTTTATAGTGATAACGCTACACATTAATTTTGATTATGGCTTGCGGACAAATAAACTAAATAGACTTATTTGGAAATTCGTTTAAAAACCACCGCATTAATTAAATTAAAATGATTCACAAACTCCAATTTATTTAACCTACTCAGTTTTTCCTCTATTAGGTAAAATTGAGTAGGCATATATTAGTTTGCCTTGAGAAAAATATTATTTTTATACACATAATTATGCAAATAACGACAATTATTTGCTTTTCGGCACGTCTGTAGGCCATATTTGAGGTTTAATAATATATTTTATAATTTTTATGCTAATTCAAGCATAATTTCATGGTATGATTTAAGGTTTATACACCCAGTTCAAGGAATTCTTCGTGTGTGTTTTTGTAGTTTTATAATAAACGTTTATATAATTATTTTCGTATTCATAATACGAGCAAACACGCACCATATTATACAAAGTTGGTTCAAAGGAATTCAGATGTTACTATGTAGAGGTACATACATAGTAATGTCAACCGAGATTTCAGTTCAAATTCAGTTCTACCTCATCCGTGGATTTTTTTATTCATTCTGCATTTATACGTATAACGATTCCCAATTATATTAATAATACATTTAAAATCAATAGCTTTTTAGTTCTCATAAATATAATTTTCCAACCAGCACAATTTTAAATTCGTATTTTATTATGATCTAATACATATTTGTCAATAACACTTAAAATAATTAGAATCGAATGACATTTAGATTAAGTAATTCCTGTGACAGTTCACATACAGCCTTTAATTAAGAGTGGGGATTGTTTTGACATTATCAAATTAGGGTGCAGTCTTTGGATTAAATTTTCATGCATGGATGCATTTTCGAATTAGTAGTAGCTTTTAAGGTTCTTTTAATATAATAATATTTTATTTATATTCACGACTTGCTTAAATGCAGATAGATAATCGCATGTGAAAAGCCGTTTCATAATGGTGGTAAGGAAATCTGTTTCAAAAGCTAGATTTCTAGGTTGAAAGGATATAAAAAAGATACGTAAAGTTTATTAATCTACCCTTATTAACCATATCATTATATGTTAAGCTTTTATTAATCTATCCGAATCATCTAAAATCAGAATCAAGTATTATTTATCGTTTATTGCGTCAAAGTAATAATATGTAGTAGTATTGATTAAAACTCTTCAAAGCTCAGACAATACCTTTCTCGTCATAAATCTTTATAAACTACTATCTATAAGACAAATTATACATCATATAATAACTTAACCGTAAAGCATGTTCTATGAAATTTACGTTCACGTTTTGTGTTGACTAATGCGTGTTTGGTGTCCCTAACAATGCATTTGTGATTTCCCAACTATTTAGAAAAAGAGGTTAACAGTTTGTCACTCTGTCGGTGCTTACGAAAACACTTAGCGTGAAGAGTTATCAGTTTGGGAGGCGGAGGGAACAGGTTGTGTTTGTACAGTTGAAGGCTCACTAAGGCTGTCGCAATAATTGAAATGATCATGATTCATTGATATTTATTACCTAGTTAAGTCTAGATATTTGCGAGTTTATACCTTGGTATGTATGTCATGTAATTCCTAACGTGATCTTTTGACTATACTGTATGTATTGAAATTCCTCAGGTGAACCTAGAATCTCATACATAACATCTAATCTAATTACCAACCTATTCTTTATCATACCCAATATTATACTTTAATAACGGTATGGAAGTTTTTTATAATTATAAAATAATATAAGCTATTTTTTAAATTATTTATTATGCCATACATCATAAATGTTACGCCGCCTAATTTAATAATATTAACTAAACAATTTTCTTATTATGTCGCTATTATGTCTATTTAGGACATAAAGTACTAAAGGAATTTAAATGTGTTTGAATTTTATGCTTTCACATTTATTTATAATGACACTTCGACATCCTTTATAAATACTTATAATTCCATTGAAACATTCCTTCACCATTATCTTTACAAACCGCATTTCTTCGTTGTCATGTATAGTTACTATAAGCACTCGTACTTTGTCCGTTTGAATATTAATTGATTTCGTGAACGTGGTTACCTAGTGGCCCTTTCAAATGTACAGAATGTGTCCACTTGCATACATTACCAGATAACGGTGCCATAGGATATGACTTCCGAGGTCCTCATTAACTAGTCAGCGGCGTTGATCAGTTGTTTGATTAGTCGAAAGTCGGAACGAATACCCTTTATTGTTCATGCCGACTTGTTTATTAAATTGTATTTCATTTAATTTAGTTGTACGAGTATATAGTTATTGATGTATACATACACATCACGCCCGATTCCCTGGAGAGTCAGAGGTCACGAATCCCTGTCTGTCCCGATCCCGACAAACAATTAGTTTTAAGTTATTTAGTTAGTGTAAAATAGAATGAAAATGCGTTACTTTTAGTTATATTAGAATAGATATTTAATATAGATTACCAGATATACTCGTGATTGAAGTTTTGAACAATATGTTATGAATTGGAGAGAACTTACCTATACTAATTGAGAATTAGAGTTAATTTTTATATTAATTTCGATGAACATTAATAAATATTATTTATACTAATAGAAAACAACTGCAATATCCACGGCCAATCTCATTACAATAAGCATACAAGCTAGATAACTCAGCATACATTACGTATACAAATAATAAATTTAACTTTAT
>JAMBLF010001964.1:0-19997 GCA_030578115.1 Leucoptera coffeella | reverse complement strand
ACTTATTTATTTACAACAGTATAACATACCTTGCAGGCAAATATATATTATAAATTATAATTACGTAAATTATGACTTTGAAAATCTTAATTTAAGAAAAAAAATTTATTACGGCTTTGGCGAATTAATATATAATATGTAAGATTGACGGATATAAATGTAATAATACGTAATATATTTATATATGTAACTTTAAATGTATATGTAAATTTTTATATGTAACTATGTAAATACATAGTACATATTATGTATATATATGTATGTAAAAGTTACATCGAGTTTCCATCGTAAGGTCCCGAAAAAAGCTATTTTTTCAGAAGAGAGTCTACGAGGGGTGACTACGGTTTTTTATTACTTTCTTCCCTTTACTACGAATGGAGGCTACGACTAAATCAAGTCTTCGTACTACGTACACTGTTTCGTAGTATAAGACATTATTAAAGCATTATTAATGCATGATTTTATGTCATAACAGCTTTTGAAAAAACTGTTTACTTACTGAGGGGTAGGCAGAGATCACGGATTCCTATTTGTACCGGTTACTAATCACTTTTTTCTTATAAACTTTCTCCCTACAACATACACACATACATACACATCACACCTGATTCCCTGTAGAGGGGGTAGGCAGAGATCACGGATCCCCATTTGACCCGATCCTGACAGACCACTTTCGCTTCATTGACATTCATACATCTTCTCATACACTCTCGGCAAGTATAGGTACTCCTAACGTCACCTTTTTTCAATATAGCGTCTATCTGACTGTTATATGTCTTATTAGGCCGGCCCTTACGTAACCGCCCTTCTACTTCACTCGTATATATTCCTTTTGCCAATCTGATATCATTCTCCCTGCAAAGAATAAGAATAACTAAATAAGTTTCTTCTATGCTAGTCTGGGACGTAAAATGAATGCGAACTAGCTGCCGTTCTTCCCAGCATGTCGTAGGAGGCGACTAAGGGACTAGGGGTAAATTAAATCTTTTGCTTTGACACTAATGTTCCACGTGACATCAAAACCTTAATATTCATGCTAATAAGTAACCAAGGAGATGTTTTTATGTCTCCGAGGTTCTGTCCACCCCGAAAGGGATTAAAGACGTTTGTATATAAATGTTGCTAAGCCGGGAATCGATTCCGGAATTCCATTTTACCAATCCAAAGTTATATTTTAGATTAGATTCGGTTTTCCGTTATTTGGGACTGAATCTTAAATTCCAAAGTTTAGTAATATAATTATAAATTCTGATTTCGTGAGAATTTGGGATTCAATAAATATAATAAACAATATTTAGATACATTATATATTCTCGTCTTTAAACCTTTTTGGGGTAAACAGAAGTTCAAAGTATAAACATCTCTTTTTACATACATACATACATACACATCACGCCATGATTCCCTGTAGAGGGGTAGGCAGCGATCACGGATCCCCATTTTGTCCTACTGACAGCCCACTTTCGCTTCATTGACATTCATACATCTTCTCATACACTCTCGGGCGGTTATAGGTACACCTAAATTCACCTTTTTTCAATATAGCGTCTATCTGACTGTTATTATGTCTTTTTTACATAAACATTATTAAAGAATATATTCATTAACATACGTAGTTAGACCAAGATGTAATATCTTCAAATATCTGTCCATCTCAAAAGGGATAAAAGCACGTTAGTATATTTTCTATAGTTGTGAAGCGAAAGTGGTCTGTCAGGATCGGGACAGATGGGGATCCGTGATCTCTGCCTACCCCTCTACAGGGAATCAGGCGTGATGTGTATGTAATACTATTGAGTAGGTAAAAATAAGCTCCGCCCATTAATAAAGTAGCTTTTGGATATTATAATGACGTCTTTTGTATGAAGATTAAAATTAGTGTTGCAATATTTAACCGAAAATTCGCGTCAGATTCAATGTAGGGTGACCATGAAATAATTATTTTATAAAAAGCTTTTTAACGACATATTAACTGTGTTAATGGTATATTGCAAGAGCGATTTAAAGTTTTAAAAATTATACATGCAAACATACATATCACGCCTGATTCCCTGTAGATGGTTAGGAAGATCAAAGATCCCTATCTTTCCCGATCCTGACAAATCACTTTTGCTTTATTGACACTCATACTCCTGATTATCCACGCTCGGCGGTTATAGGTACTTCTAATGTCAACTTTTTTAATATATGTTCTACCTATATACCCTCTTAGTTTTAGAAGCACGCATAAAAATTTTATAAAAACTTGGTGAGTTATGTAATTCACGAAAATGTAACAAACATATGATTTTAATTTTTTTTTTGTTTTTTTTCTAATTTTAAAGAGTTTGAATAGCTCTCCTGTGAAGTTGCACATAAGTAAGCTAGATAGCCTTTCCATAGATAAAACAATGTACTAACATATTTATCTGGGGTCCAAATCCATTCATTTTAGTTCAATATCTCTTCAGTGACACTGTGAAGTTATTCATGGAAGGCAAATGTTACAAATTTGACACTTTTGCCTTCATAAATGGTGAAATTTGAGTTTCAAATCCACTACCAACTTCACGCTATTATTTGTGCTAAAACGCAAGTAAAGTCCAACCTCTGATACTGAAAAAAAGATACTGTTCCAGAATTAAACATAAACTATAGTCACCCTGTTGGATGAGACGCTAATTCGCTCTCCCATTAAGGTTGTACTGCCTTCCTACCCTGTCACCCTACTAACCAGCGGCCATTAGAACCTTTGTGAACCTGTTCAAAGGCACAAATTCAATATAGGCCACTTTTAATAATAAATCATGAATGAAGAAATAAATTTAATAATACATTTACATAATGCGTCGAATTCTACGGTGAGGAAAAACATCGTGAGTATACCTACCTGTTCCCCAAACAGGTAATAGTTAGTGCTAGTAAATCTAATCTAATCACATTGAGAACTGACTGTTGATCACGTGGGTTCGAGGTGTCCATAGAATTACTACCTTCGCAATTGCGGAGATGGACTCCTGAACCTCTGACTAACCTGCAAAGGTCGTAAACGCGTTTGTATGTCTTTAGGTTCTATTTACACCTAGTCCTTTAGTCGCCCTGTATCGTATACGTGTTAATGTTTTTATAAATATTTTTATTGAGTTAGTGTTTCAATATTTTT
The DNA here is from genome assembly GCA_030578115.1 of Leucoptera coffeella. NCBI lineage: Eukaryota > Metazoa > Arthropoda > Insecta > Lepidoptera > Lyonetiidae > Leucoptera > Leucoptera coffeella. Next base: position 16,855 of record JAMBLF010001964.1, on the reverse strand, counting down.
TTTTAGGTTTTTATTACTTGTTATTTCTAATCATTGTTGTATTTTGTTGACGACCTCCGTCGCGTGATCGGTTAGTCGCCTGAACGCTAATCGTGAGGTCCCGGCTTCGATTCCCGTCGGAGGAAGAGTTAAGAACTACGCTTTTCTTCTGCTTTCCAGTCTGGTCGTTGATTTTATATTCTATATATATATAATATAAGTATATATTTCTTAAATATATGTTGAGTAGTACCCTTAAAACAAGTCTTAAATGTACTTAGCAAGGGGCTAGTTTAATTGGTGTAATAATGTCCAAGTATTATTATTATTACCACGTATAATTGTCCTAAATACAATATTATCTATTGAATAACAAACTTAGTTCATAGTTACAACAATAGGAATACTAAACTAAACAAGCTTTGCAGGTCTTAAGCCTGCAGCTGTACTACGATAGTTCTGGAAGTTGCAGGTGTATTTAAACAGCTGGTTTACACGAGGTATCGTATATAATATATTACGTCTTCATTCCGACTATGTTATTTTTTCGAATAGGTTTGTTACATTGGTGACAGGTTGGTAGCCCATCGCTCTATAGAATCCATTTAGCCCCAATCGTCTTTTAGGAGATGCCAAGAAGAATGGGGTTTATATTCCTTCTACGTTAGCACGGAATTCAAAAAGAGTGTGTATGTTACAGTAAATAATTTGTATGAGACTCTTTTTAATGACTGTTTGGCTAGAAATATCTTTTGCAATGATAGTGGTTGTTAGTGGACTCAAGAACCTTAGAAGTCTTACCAGATATAAATTGGGATGAATTCGAGTAGAGTATTTGCTGGTATGTAAGTAGCTGCCTTTCTTAAAACACATAGCAAAATGCTAGTTAGCATTATTGTATGTTCCGGATGTATGAAGTAAATTGTCTACGTACATAATATGTATATAAATTAATTCAGATCTCGTGTTAGTCTCAAAGAAAAATAATGTTAGTACCTGCCTTTCTTCCTAGAATAGCGTAGGAGGCGACTAAGGGATTTGGGGTATATGGGATGATTTTGGCGATGGTCTAGCAATGTGTTTCCAATGTTCCATATAACATTACTACACCAAATTTTATGCTAAAAAGTAACTTATAAGATATCATCGTGTCTCCAAGGATCTATCTCCCCTGAAAAGATTAAGGTACGTGCATGTATATGTATGTATGTATTATTATAATTATTATAAATAATATCATCCCCGTGAGAACTCTTCTCAGTTTGGGACATTACTTAGAGTATTCAAAGTGCTAAATTCCTTTTGCATTCCAATAAATGTATCTAGTCGTACATACAAACACATCACGCCTGATTCCCTGGTTTGGCAGAGATTACTGATCTCGTCAGTCCCGATCATGACAAACTACTTTCACAGGGAATCAGGCGTGATGTTAATGTAACAACAATAAGGACATATCTATTCTGTTATCAATAGACATTGATTAATATGTCTGATCTAATGTATTGGTATATCCTCGTCAAGAGCGTAAATAGAATACTAACTAGCTGCCTTTCTTCCCAACGTTTTGTAAGAGACTTGTAAGGGAGGAATCTATGCAATGGGCTAGCAACATGTCTCTAATATTCCCTTTTCATGAAATGACAATTGAGTTAAATTTATTTTAACGTACATTTTCATTATTTTGATAGGTTTGTAACCAATATGATAGCAAAAACAGTAACATAACTAATTAAGATATATAACAACGAAATACATTTAAAAGCGAATTAAAATACAATCTACGTGAAATATTACAAATAAATTAAAATAATCAAAAAAAACAAAAAATGAACTAACATAAAACTTAGATACTACTCAATTATAATCCCGATAGTAATGCTAAATATGACCGAAGACTTTTCTTTGAGGTTTGTCCACCACGTGGTATAGGCAAAAGTGGGTACTGTTACTGTCATAAAAAAAGTGATAAAATGGATTTGGTAGAGATTCACATCGGTCGTTTAATACCAGTATTTATTGTTATTTCTTACTCGACATTTTGGTGGTTTATAGTATGTTTTGGACTTCGACATTAAACCATATAACATATTTACTATTACGACTCTTGATTGTAGTAAATATTACCAAAAATATTATGGATTCATCTACAAGTAGGTATGACTTGTGCTAATGTTGTGTTTGAGGTACTAGTCAACGTATATTAAATAAAATGCTTACTATACATCAATTCTTCTCAATCGTTACGCTCTTATCAGAGCGGTCGTGGTCTTCATGACGTTGCATCTTGAGCAGCCGACATGGTTCGCCGCACAACCTCCCGCCACCTCTGCCTGTTGGCCTTCATGCGGGTGCATTCGTGTACCGGGGCACAAACGGCAGCCTTGATCTGGTCTGTCCACCGCATCGACGACCTACCACGAGGTCTTGTTCCCTCCCCCTTTCCTTGCACAACGAGGCGTTCAATGGAGCAATTCCCGCGTCGACTGATGTGGCCAAAGAAGCTCAAAATGCGCCCACGGACCAATGCAGATAAACGCTGCTGGATGCCTAGCTCTTCAAGGATTGAAGCGTTAGTGCGGAATTCAGTCCATGACACTCCGAGCATTCTCCTCCAGCACCACATCTCCAAAGCATCTATCCTACATTATACATCAATACATATAATCAAAGACCAGATACCCAAGTCTGCTAATGCGTTATAACACAATCGTAGTTCAATATCACTTCAGGCATAGAGCGAAATTAGTAGTGAAATAGCAAAAGTGGCAAATTTTCCCTTAAAAATGGCGAAATCTCTCACTTACGCTATTCCACTAACAACTTCACAATCATAATGAAATGACATCGACTTGAGATTGTACTAAAAGCATTAGTTGACTGGGCCCAAAGCTTTTCGGCTGTCCCAAACCAGAACTTAGTTACACATTTTACAGAAGAAGCTAAACAACAAAATTCCTTGCCTGTCAAAAAGTATAAAGTAATTTTAGTTACAAGAATAAGCTTTGGTTCTGAAACCTTTAGAGCGGGCAATGTTTATTAAATTAAGAAAGCTAAAAAAAATGGTTTTGTAAACGAAGTGGCTCTTACTAGTTTTGGTTTGGTACAGCCGTTGTGATAGTATAAACACTCGCGATTTATACTCATTTTATTTACTATGTGCGACCGGGTCATATCACGAGAAAAAATCTCACCCTTATCGTGATATGTATAACCCGGTCTGACAAAGATATTTTTAAATTGTTGGTGAACACTCAACCTCTGTCTCCCACGAAAGGGTTTTACCTTCGTAAATGCATAACTATGTATGAAGCTAACCTTTTCTATCCCAATTCTATTGGTACTATTTAACGCTTTCGGCAATACAAGCAAAAGCTGCAGGCATTTTGGTAACACGGGCAATCGAATACAAAAGTTTCAAACTACCTACTGAGTTTTCGATTGCCTTGCCGTGCGGGTTTGGGGTTTGAATACAAAGTAAGTAGCTGTTGTTACATTCATATAGATTAACGAGTTTATTTCACTAAGTCGGATGACATAATAAAAAAGAGTGACGTTATTAGGACTAATATCCTAAAGTTTCGAAGGCAAATGTTATAGCTTTGTGGGTAAGACCTCTGCCTTCTTATTAGAGGTCCTTGGTTCGAATACCGGCTCTGGCATGTACCAATGAATGAATTTTTACACACATATGAAAAGTAGCTAACGGTGAGGAAAAACATCGTAAGGAAACCTGCATATCTCTCAGGGTAGGTGATATCCAGTGCCTATATACGGCAATACGTTCACTACCTGTCACGTTGGGTGCTGTCTACTTATTGAAACGCAAGATTCGTATAAATATACATTCAAGTCCTTTAATCCCTTTCAGGGTGGACATAACTTTGTAGATATAAAATCCTAGGTCACCTTTTAGCGTGAATACTGGGGTTGCAAAATCATAATGGAACATTAGTAAAAGATTGCTAGCACATCGCCCAATAAATTATATTTATCCCCATACCCTCTAGTCCGTAGTAGACGTGCCGGGAAGAACGACAGCTAGTTAGTCATTCCCAAGTTAGCACGGGACATCGTATTAACACTATCCTAATAAATCATCTAACCACAAACATATATCAGGCCAAATTGACAGAAGAGCAAACAATATCAAGTATCGTCTCACGTCAAATATGCCCAATGTTTACCAAGTGTCAACTCATAAATCCCGCTATTTGACAGGTGACATTTTGACACTGTCACTTTGACAAGTATTAGGGGTTGTGGTTTGATATAGTACTAACGGATTAATACTAATATTTATATCGTTTAGGATAAATAGAAACTATTTGGCGATGGGCTAGCAACCTGTCTTCAATGTTCCATCGATATCGCATCTCTAATATTGATGCTAAAAGAATAGAAGAAGAAGAAGAAAAAGAATTTCTATGTGAATACATTACGAAATGCATCGAATTATACGGTGAGATAATAATAATAATACATTTACGAAGTTCCTCGAACAGATAATAGTCTGTGCTCGTGAATGGCAACACAGCTTACCACCTGTCACATTGAGTACTATCTGGTCAACACGTGGGTTCGAGGTGGCCATAGAATTACTACCTTCACAATTGCAGAGATGGACACCTGAAAATCTGACTACCCCGCAAGGGTTAGTGATCGTGAACGCATTTGTCTTTGTTTTGTATATGACAATGTACTGTACCCCAGATTAACAGCTGAGTTCCGACAGTACGAAAGGCATATAACTAGCAAATTTCGTTCCAGTGCATATCTCACGAGCGAATTTACTGCTCTGTTTCATAAACTGTTTTAATTTGAAACAGTAGGCAGATTGATTCTACTTATACCTTATTTAACAAACATACATACACATTTTATTTACTATATGAGACCGGGTCGTTTCACGATAAATTAAGTTCAAGTTTCCATCTCCGCAATCGCGGAGGTAGTAATTCCATGGGTACCTTGAATCCACGTGGTGACCAGTCAGTACTTGATGTGACGGTTGGTGAGTCATGACGCCATTTACAAGCACTCACTATAACCTGTTGATTTATTATTGATTTATTTAACATTGAATAAGATATATCTATTTTATATTTATTGAATATTGAGTAGCATAGTTGTTTGGGGCTTGTATCTGTATCAGTGCTAAGCATGTAATAGTGCTTCTAAATGGCGATATGGCTTACCACCTGTTTCATTGGGTACCGATTATCTGGTCTACACGTGGGTTCGAGGTGGCCATAGAATACTACCTTCGCAATTGCGGAGATGGACACCTAAACCTTTGAGTACCCCGCAAGGGTTAAGGGTCGTGAACGTGTTTTTTCTTTTTTATATATTTATTATTATTTTTATATTTTATTTAAGGTTTAGCGTCGCTTTGGAGATATCATTTCGTATCCAAGTTTCTGTCCACTCCAAAATCGATTAAAAATTCAACATATAAGCACAGAATCAGGCTTCCACAGAGCAATGTGAAGAGTTAACAACCCATACGCGTATCTCAAAAGGGGAAAGGGGTTGGCAGAGAGCCAAAGCTACTAGTTAGGCCATTCTAAAAGCACTAGATTTTTAGACTATTCTGAATATCTAGGTATGTGGGACGTAAATAACTACTACACGTTTTTATTTTCTATGAGGTAAATGATTGGGCGATGGATTAGTAACTACTCATTAATAAAGCGTAGTTATAATAATAATATTTGGACATTATTACACCAATAGGACTAGCCCCTTGGTAAGTACATTTAAGACTTGTGTTAAGGGTGCTAGTCAACTTATATTTAAGAAATGTATACATATTATATATAGATGAATACATATATAATCAACAACCAGACTGGAAAGCAGTAGAAAAGCGTTGTTCTCAACTCTGCCTCCACCGGGAATCGAACCCGGGACCCCACGATTAGCGTTCAGGCGTCTAACCGGCCGCGCCATGGAGGTCGTCAAACGTAGTACTATCGTGATATGTGACAGTTATGATACAATGAAATTAAATTAGATGAAATGATTTTTCATTCAATACAAGGATCATATAACCACAAAATGAAGAGTAAAAAAAAATATTTACATGAAAAAATGTCCTTAAAATAAGAAAAAATCTAATTTAACTGTTGGCATATCGTAATGACCTTATCAATAAAGTTATCGAGGTGGCCATAGAATTACTACCTTCACAATTGCGGAAATGGACACCTGAACCTCTGACTACCCCGCCAGGGTTAATGGTTGTGGTTAATGGAATATAAGGTGATGGGCTAACAACCTTTTAAATAAAGACATCTTAGTGTACGTATATTGGAGATTTGTAAGAATATATACTTTTATCACGCTATACAAGCATCAACGAAACACTTACTAGGGTGATAAGTGTTACAAGCCCTCAACTCAGTCTACCCTCAATAAACAAAGTCGTTATGTCGAGCAGACACACATAAAAAGAGTCCCTAAGGAGCGTGATCTCACAAAAGAGGTTGACGCTCTCAATGTACCTCCTTTAACGTTCAGCCGCTGGCAGTTTGCAACTCAATCTTTGCCGCGGGCTTAAGAAAAAGGTTTTGACAAATGTCAAAGTTTTGGCGCGGTGAAATTTTGGTTTTTGTTGTCTTTATGAAGTAATACATTGTAATTTACAGATTTTTATCTCCTGTGCTAGCTGGGACGTAAAAAGAATGCTAACTAGCTGCCGTTCTTCCCGGCATGTCCTAAGAGGCGACTAAGGGACTAGAGATAAATGGAATCTATAGGATAATGGGCTAGCAACCTGTCACCAATGTTCCATATGAAACCACAACCCCAATATTTATGCTAAAAAGTGACCTAGGAGATACTAAAACTGTAAAGTTTTGTCCACCCCAATAGGGATTAAAGGACGTGAATGTATATGCATGAATAAGGTATTTTAAGACCCGAACTAATAAACTATTATATTCTAATCTTTATTAATCTGTTCATTTAAACGCAAATTATAACTAGTTATGATAATTATCAGTATATACTAGTAAATATGTATAAAGTTCCCAATCCAATTATTTTGATATACGTGCATGTTACTAAATCTCAAATTGCCGAATAGCAACAGAATACAAACAATGGTATGAATTATTGATCCTAGGTCAGCCTAAATAGGGTTATTGAGAGCTAGGGCTTGTGAACTAATAGTAGTCTTAGTTTTTAGGAATAAAATATAGTGTAACAGAATTGTATGTAATATGAGGATTGAATATAGAATCTACTGTTAAAGAATATTATCTTCGATTTAAATAAACTTGAAACTAGAAAACAAAGGAGAAAATATGTTATTTGATTGAAAATCTATCTATAATAATGTTTATTATACCATAAAATGAAGACAGAGCTTAAATACTAAATAACGATATTTTAATCGTTGCATATATTTCAGTAACACAAAAATATACTACTTACAATTTTATTCCTTCAGTCCAAACTATAAGAAAAGTAGCTGGTTACATTCTAATTGAGTCCCAAATTATACACAAATAGTAAATAGATTAATAGCTTTCCTACTACATTGACACCACCATAATTTATTATTGAATATCTATATATAAGTATGTACGAATGATTTATTATAATATCGCGTAGTAAGTTAATATTAATGATGTTTCTCTATAATATATTTAATACGAGTATATATGATCCTCGACTTCTATCGTGTGCTGGGGTAGTCAGCAGCTTGTCTTACATACGTACATATATATATATATATATATATCCTATATATATATATATATATATATATATATAGGATAGGGGTAGGCAGAGACTATCGATCGCTACCTAGAACGGATGACAAATCTCGACTAAAGATAGCGTAACCTCTACCAGCTGGTTACACTATATTTAGTCCCAGCTAGCAGAGACCTATTAAGAAAGTCGTTAACCGTTATTTAATTAGAGTTTAAAAGTTTCCTCATTATTCACTTTTTATTGTTGAATTTTAATTTATGGTTTATTTTTTTTATTTAGCTTTTTCCTTTAAGAATTTTCGTTCTAGTCTTGTGCTAGTGTGTGACGTAAAAGAATGCTAACTAGCTGCTTTTTGGCTTTTTAAAGAGTCAACTAAGAGTAGATGGACGTAATAATACTATGAATCACTACATAGTATAAAACAAAGTCGCTTTCTCTGTGCCTATGTCCCTTTGAAAGCTTAAATCTTTGAAACTACGCAACGGATTTTGATGCGGTTTTTTTAATAGATAGAATGATTCAAGAGGAAGGTTTATATGTATAATAATATCCATTAAATAGCCAGAAGTGCGAAGCCGGAGCGGGTCGCTAGTTTATCATAACAAGTTTTGTCCATCCCAAAAGCGATTAAGTACGCAAAAAAATATATTATGTGTCTGAGTAACATTTCTAACAGTGTCCGTGACCATGGCTGCTGCAACGTAGCCGAAACGTCGGGTTAATAAAGGTAACTTTATTATACAAAAACATACGCGATAAGTCCCGTTCGTTATTAATCATGAGTATAAATCGCGGATCTCTTAAAACTATAATTTAAATTATAGTCACCATTAAAGTTGTATTATTTTTGTCTCTTAAACTTTGTCCACCCCGAAAGAATCGAGAGATGCCTGTATGTATGTCTCCCTTGCTTCACTCACACCCATTAACCTTCTCATACATGCTCTTCTGTTCTTCACACTACGTACACCCGCCTTGAGAAGAATGTCTCCAATTTTACCTGGTTAATAGGTGTGAGTGAAGCAAGAAAGAATTGTTAGGATCTTTCCAGGTGGCGATTGATAGACTCTGGCTATCCCCTTAAGGACGTAGAGGCGTGAATTTGCATGTATATGTATGTAAATTCCATTTCATTGTCAGATATAAATCAAAACATAATCCAGTATTTACGCGCCCAAAAGCTGTAGCCATATTTTTATTTTCCCCTCAATATTTATGACCACGATCTAACTTTGAATGCCTTAAATAGGGACTGTTCTGAATAGATTTGTATTCTGCCAACTGGTACAAATATAATTAAACTCATATACCTATACATTCACGTCCTTTAATCCTTTTCGAGGTGGACAGAACCTCGGAGATATATGTCCTAAGTCACCTTTTAGCATGATAATTGGGATTTTGATGCATTATAATAATATAATATAATATTTAGGACACTATTACACAAATTGAACTAGCCTCTTGGTAAGTTCATTTAAGACTTTTGTTAAGGGTACTAGTCAATGTTTATTTAATAAATATATACTTATTATATACAGATAAATATATATAAAGTGTATATACTCACGAATCAAACTGGAAACTACACGAAAAGCGTAGTTCTTAACTTTGCCTCCACCGAGAATCGAACCCGGGACTTAACGATTTGAATTCAGATGGTTAAACAATCGTGGAGGTCGTACAATTATAGAACTCTGGTGAAAGGTTGCTAGCTCATCGCCCAATAGATACATTTTGCTTCAGAAACTTTAACTGGATTTGATATAATAAAATACAATCACGAATTTTCACCTCTTTTAGAGTAGATACTCATATCGATGTCTACCTCAAAAAGACTTACGGTCGTGAAGCTACTATATGTTCCAATTACAGTTCACGACCTTTAGAAGTACCTATAACCGCCGAGTGTATATGAGAAGATGTGTGAGTGTCAATAAAGCGAAAGTGGTCTGTCAGTAGGACAAATGGGGATCCGTGATCTCTGCCTATCCCTCTACAGGGAATCAGGCGTGATGTGTATGTATGTATGTTAAGCATTTCAGTGTTGTTAGACTTGTGTAACCATGGCAACGGGATCAACTATCTCAAATGATACTTGAGTGTTAAGGATCAACTTAAGATGGCATATTTGCTTTGATGTAGCAGATATAGTACTTACTAGCGACCCGCTCCGGCTTCGCACGGGTAAAAAATATATAGCCTACTCCTCTATTTAATGGATGTTATTATACATACAAACCTTCCTCTTGAATCACTCAATCTATCAAAAAAATCGCATCAAAATCCGTTGCGTAGTTTCAAAGATAAGCTTACAAAAAGACATAGGGACAAAGAAAGCGACTTTGTTTTATACTATGTAGTGAAGTACAAGTTATATACTTAGGATATATATAAGACATATGACAGTCAAAAACTCGCCATATTGAACAAGGTTACGTGGGAGTACCTATAACCGCCGAGTGTGTATGAGGAGGTGTATGAGTGTCAATGAAGCAAAAGTGGTTTGTCAGGATTGGGACAGATGGAGATCCGTGATCTCTGCCTACCCCTTGTTAGCAAACCTAAATGTTTATAACTTTGTTAATATTTAAAATTTATATGGGGGTTTTGATGCCATTGATATATTTATAAATATATCATACACTACCACACCAATTGAACTACTCCCTTGCTAAGTACATTTAAGACTTGTGTTAAGGGTACTAGTCAACGTATATTTAACAAAAATATACGTATGAGATAAATACATATAGCATACATAATCAACGACCAGACTGGAAAGCAATAGAAAAGCGTAACACTTAACTGTGCCTCCACCGAGAATCGAACCCGGGACCTCACGATTAAGGTTCAGGCGGTTAACCGATCGCGCCAGGTCGTGAAATGTATATGTTCATTAATGGTTCCTAGCCCATTGTCCAATCAATTCAATTGACCTTAACTTCCAAAGTAAAGCTGTATTGACATGCTGAGAAGATAGGCAGCTATTTAGAATTCTATTTACGTCACGAACTACCATAAGTCACGTACGTCATATAATATTGCAATGATTTAATGCCGTCTGAAGTGGTCGGTTGATTCTACTATTAACTACATGTATTGAAATAACATATTTTAATATGTGTGTTTTTATTATAACATTTGGGTATGTTTTTTATTATTAAATGTAATATTTTTATCTCAATTAAATTGTATCACATAAACATGACATACGCTTCACGACTTGTGTATACACATTCCCTTTTTGATTGTGGCGGGGTAGTCATAGGTTTGAATGCCCACCTTCGAAATTTCGAAGGCATGTAAGGTATGGGTCACTCGAAGCCCGCGTTTCACTAGATAGTGAGCATCCAAAATGATAGGTAGTGAACTGTATCGCCGTATACAGACACTACCTATTCCTATCCCGAGGGATAGGTAGGTCACCTCTATTAAGAAGTCAGAGGTCTTACCCACTTGACTACAGCCGTGGAAAATTGATTTGGAAAATTCTGAAAAAATTTAGAAAATTTTAAATTTTAATTATGATATTTTAGAGTTTACAGTCACTCCAAAATCCACTTTAAACTGATAGCATTATAATTGATCATTACTAATTATGCTAGGTCAATCAATCAGCCTATGACAGTCCACTGCTGGACGTAGGCCTCCCCAAGGTAACGCCACAAAACACGATCACTCGTGGCCCTCAGCCAACCACTACCAGCGACCTTTTTCAGGTCATCAGTCCATCTGGCAGGGGGGCGTCCTACACTACGTTTACCGAGACGCGGTCGCCATTCGAGAACCGCTTTGCTCCAACGGTCGTCGGTTCTGCGACAGACGTGATCGGCCCACTGCCACTTCAGCTTGCAACATCGATAGACAATGTCTACGACATTGGTTCTCTATGTATGCTAGGTCACCATATACAAACATACACATCACGCCCGTTTCCCTTTAGAGGGGTAGGCAGAGATCACGGATCCCTGTTGACAAACCACTTTCGCTTCCTCTCCACCTACACCTCCTTATGCACACTCGGCGGTTATAGATACTTCTAACGGCACCCTCTTTTTAATGAGGCTGGCTATATATACTCGTATATAAACTATTACTATTACGACTCTGGCATGTACCTATGAATGAAATTTAAATATGTGTTTTTCATTTACGTACATATTTACAGTCGCTAACGGTGAGGGAAAACATCGTGAGGAAACCTCCCTATGCCACAGGATAGGTAATAGTCAGTGCCTATACACGGCGATACGGTTCACTACCTATCACGTTGGGTGCTGTCTATCAAGTGATACGTGGACTTCGATTGACCCATACCTAACATGCCTTCGAAATTTCGGAGATGGGCACTCAAATCTCTGACTACCCTGCCATAATAAAAAAGAGAGTGTGAACAAGTCGTGAAGCGTGTATATATACGTATAAACTGTTACCGTGAAATGATTGTTTTTTTTTGATAGTATAGGAAAATATCGTGGGAAATCCTACCCATGACTCGGAACAGGTAATACTTGATATACAGTACTTGTAAAAGCCGATGTGTTTTACCACCTGTCATGCTAGATGCTATCTTTTATTACAACGTAGGTTCGAGGTGTCCATATACCTTTGTCTCTATAGTGTCAGAGATAGACACAAATCCTTATCTACACCGCAATGATTAATGGTCTTGATTGTGTTGTTTGTTTAATTTTGTATTTATATCTAACTAGCGACCCGCTCCGGCTTCGCACGGGAATAAAATAAATACCCTACTCCAGTATTTAATGGATGTTATTATACATATAAACCTTCCTATTGAATCACTCTATCTATTAAAAAAAAACGGATCATAATCCGTTGCGTAGTTGCAAATATTAATACAAAGGGACATGGGGACAGAGAAAGCGAGTTTTTTTATACTATGTAGTGATTCTTCATACATTTGAATTTTTACATACATACTATTTTGTAATATTGTATGGATGCCAATGAAACAAGTTTTATATTTTTATATCAGGATCAAGGCTAACGGGTTCCGTGCTTTCTGCCTATCCATAGGGAAATGGGCTTGACGTGTGTATATGTAAATCTCTATTATTATGTCTTTTAATCCATTTGAACAGAAACTCGGTGGCACTATATTGTCCTTTACTTCACTTTTTGACATGAATATTGGAGTTGTGGTACTATATGAAACTTTAGTTGCTAGCCCATTGCCGGAAAGATAATATTTACCCCTAGGCCGGCAGCTAGTTAAGAGTCCTTTTAAATCCCTGACTACCACAGAACAGATTATAGTTGATAAATCACATTTTATTAGCACTTCCCGTAAAAATAAAAGAGCATGTATGAGAAGGTTAATGGGTGTGAGTGAAGCAAGAGAGATTTGTCACCCGTTCCAGGTGGCGATCGATAGTCTCTGCCTATCCCGTTGTGGACGTAGAGGTGTGAATATATATAATAGCTTATTTAGATTTATTTTAATTTTACTATAGATTTACTAGTTTTAATGTCATTTTTTCATGTGAAAATGTTTTTCTATTTTTACTTGTAATAAGTGATTTTATGATCCTTATATTGAATAAAAAGCATTTCAGTTCATGTATATGTATGTCCCATACTAGTCTGGGAACAAATTAGAATGCTACTTAGCTGTTTTTATTCGCGGCATATTAATCAATCAATCAGCCTATGACAGTCCACTGCTGGACGTTGGCCTCCCCAAGAGTACACAAAACACGATCATTCGTGACCCTCAGCCAACCACTACCAGCGACCTTTTTCAGGTCATCAGTCCATCTTCCATCTAGTTCACGGCTTATCATAGAATGTAAGTAAGGATTTAGAGGTAAATTTAATAAATAGTGATAGACTAGCAATCTTTCATAGCCCAAAATAATGCATGTGTCAATGTGGCCATCGATAGTCTCTGCATATCCCCTTGGGAACGTAGAGGCGTGAATATATACAAGGTATAGTAGAATCAACCAACCCCATCTGTGGACTCAAGGGGCTAACAACCTACATTCAAGCCCTACTCAACTGGTTGGAGCTAAAAATGCACATTGGAACACTGCCAACCCCCTAGGATGTATGGTTATTAGCACACTCGTAGCATCGGTGAAGGGTGACAGAAGGAAAGGTTTCGCAGAATATTTTGTTAAGTTTAACTTTTTGAAAAGAATGATAACTAGAAGATTTTTTTTACGACCTCCTTGACGCGATTAGTTAAACACCTGAACGCTAATCGTGAGGTCCCGGGTTCGATTCTCGGTGGATGCAGAGTTAACTACGCTTTTCTTCTGCTTTCCAGTCTGGTCGTTGATTATATATGCTAAAAACGAGTATGTATTTATCTATGTATAATAAGTATATATTTCTTAATTATAGGTTGACTAGTACCCTTAACACAAGTCTTAAATGAACTTACCAAGGAGCTAGTTCAGTTGGTGTAATATTGTCCTAAAATATTATTATTATTATTAAATATCTACGAAGTTTCGGAAATAGATTTTTCTACTTGAATCTTAGATTAACCCGCATAGAATAATAGTTGTGTATGTATTTTAGATGTAACCTTAGATGTCATTTCGGTTCGAAAGGTACCTAGTTTATAATATTAAATACATAAACATTCACTCAGAAATTCGACGTAGCTTAGTTGTTTGGGGCTTGACTTTTTATCAGTGGGTACAGGGTTTAAATCCCGCTTGAGCAAGTACCAATGGAAATGAAGTTTAATGAAGTTCTTTTTCGTAATAAAAATACATTAACGTAATAATATTATGCTATTAATTTTATTATCAATAATTATCTATGTATCTTGATAACTTAAAAAAAAAATTAAATAGCTACAAATTAAAACCAAAAAAGAATACCCAAATCTAACATAAAGTAAATATTCGTCACAGCGCCACTAGTGTCCTGAATTTGAGCACCCAGAAGCAAAAGCCCCCAGCACACTAGCAGCGTTGCCCCGCTGGATTGCCAACGACAACATTTGGGCCAAAAAAAAACAAAATGCATCGAATTATACGGTGAGGGAAAACATCTTAAGGAAATCTACCTGTTCCCCTTACAGGTAATAGTCAGTGCTTGTAAATGGCGACATGGCTTACCACCGTCACATTGAGTACTGACTATCTGGTCAACACGTGGGTTCGAGGTTGCCATAGAATTAATTCCTTCGCAATTGCCGAGATGGAAACCTGAACCTCTGATTACCCCGCACGGGTTAATGGTCGTGAACGCCTTTGTCTTTAAGAAGATATATGTTTATTATCTTTATTATAAAAGTAATAAATTCTAGAACATGTTGTTAACTTGAAAAATAGCCTTAAGGCTGCTGCGAAAATGCTTTTAAGGCTTATATTAGTCTGTAAAGTCTAGAATAAAGGTACATGTATACCCTTTCGGGGTGGACAGAACCTCGGATACAAATTACTTTATAAGTTATTGCATAAGTATATGGGTTGTGATGGTATTGATATGGAATACTTGTGGCAGGTTGCTAGTCTATCGTTTTATGTATTTTATTAAGCGCTAGTCCAATAGTCTTCTCCTTATGCATGCACAAAGATAGGCAACTAGTTCAAGTCAATAAATTTAGCGGCAGAAAGTGTTTGAAAAAAAACCTGTTTCTATTGCAAACAAGAATTCAAGTTATTATTATATTATAGACAAAAAAAACAAAAGACAAACGCATTCACGACCATTAAACTTCATTTCCATTGGTACATGCTCAAGCGGGATTTGAACCCTGTACCCACTGATACAGTCAAGCCCTAAACAACTGATCTACGTCGAATTATTAATTTATATTTTATCAATTGTGTTTTTTGTACTATGACCTCCTGACTACTACTCAAGAGCTACAAGTCGTGAAGCGTAATTACATGTATTTTACCTCTAAAGGCATACAAATATTAATCCCGACATGTCTTTAGGAATCAAATTGAATTAAATTTAGGACATAAGGCATGTTCTTATAAGGTATTCAATGCTTAGCATTTAAGATTTTTATTAGTACAGATCAGCAATTGATTTTATTCGTCTAATGAACACTTTTACCACCATTAACCCTTAAGATAGTCAGAGGTTCAGGTTTCCACCACCACAATCGCGTAGGTAGTAATTCTATAGAACCTCGAACCCACGTGTTGATCAGATAGTCAGTACTCAATGTGACAGGTAAGCCGTGTCGCCGTTTCTAAGTAATGAAACTTTTTCCCTCGCCGTTGTATCGTAGCCGCTCAAAAAAAATTATCAAAATATAACATTTGTTAGTCACCCTCCTGTTAGTCATACAAAGAAGTTGGACTTACATACATATACATTCACTTCCTTTAATCCCTTTCGGGGTGGAAAGAACCTTGGAGACATGAACTGTCTCCTTGATCACTTATATTAACATAAATATTGAGGTTGTGATGTTACATGGAACATTGGTGACAGGTTGCCAGCCTATCACCCAATAAATTCCACACATCCCTAGCCTCTTGGTCGCCTCCTATGACATGCCGGGAAGAACGGCAATTAGTTACTGTATACATAAATATTTATTTTTCATTTACGGGTAGGCACTAATCTCCATTTTTTACCTAGTACGGCATGCCTATGTTCTTAAAAACAGCCATAGAGCATTTACAAACTAGATTAAAGAACGAAAATTAATTAGCATAAATTGAGTGATATGCTTGCATTATATTTCTTGATAAACCCAGTACAACCTAAAGTGTATGTGTGTGTATGTTTTGAACCCTGTGTAGTAAATAAAACTAAAGATAAACACGTTCACGACCGTTAAACCTTGCGGGGTAGTCAAAGGTTCAGGTATCCATTCGCCACTTCGAACCCACATATCGACCTGATAGTCAGTACTCCATGTGACAGGTGATAAGCCATGTCACCATTTATAAGCACTAGCTATTACCTGTTCGAGGAACAGGTAGGTTTCCTCACGATGTTTTCCCTCACCGTAGTATTCGACGCATTTGTTATTGTTTTAGAGTATTATATACATGTAATCGCCTTTAAACTCTTTTGGGGTGGACAGAATCTTACCACATCTCCAAGGTCACTTTATATTATAACTTATACCATAAGTGGTATAATAACTAAATAATAGTAAATAGTATCAACAGTAAATTACTATCGCCTCGCAAGA
>JAMBLF010001963.1:0-20854 GCA_030578115.1 Leucoptera coffeella | reverse complement strand
ATACTTTCGAAAACTGCAGTATTATGAATAAAACAGGACCTAATATGTTTTTAGTCAAATTATTTAGTATTTAGAGAACCCATTATTGTATATTTTGATTTCAGATCTTACTCCGTGACAAAATAAACGAAAAAATACAAAACCCTTTTTGTGCCATTTTTCTGATTTTTTATCAACTTTATGCGTTTATATTTACGTAATTATTGATATTTAACTCTTGAAACTACTTCAGTCATCAATTTCAGTCTTTCATTATGCTACCTTGAAAGTATGATAGGTGTCAGTAAGTTCTAAATAGGTTTAAACTGAAAAATGAAAACACTCGTTTTGCTCATTTCCGCGAACAATACCCTTAAGATGGTTTGACATAATATCGGTGCTGTGAACTTACATAAATCAATATTAAGAATCAATTTCTATTCGATACCATATACAACACACATAGATAGATAGATATATAGATCTACTTGTGTAAGTATGATCCCATCTGTTGCTTCACTACATAGTATAAAACAAAGTCGCTTTCTCTGTCCCTATGTCCCTTTGTATGCATAAATCTTTGAAACTACGCAACGGATTATGATGCGGTTTTTTTTAATAGATACAGTGATTCAAGAGGAAGGTGTATATGTATTATAGAATCCATTAAATAGTGGAGTAGGCTATATATTTTATACCCGTACGAAGCCGGAGCGGGTCGCTAGTTTTTATAATAGCCGATGCGTTAAGTCCATAAAAATGGCTGTTTTCCCTTGAGATTAATACAACAACCATTATATCCATTACCTGGCTTGTTCTTCAATTCTTGTACCGCTTGCACGGTGCGGTTGTTGTAGTAGAAGTTGATGGTGCGCACCATTTTGCTTCGCTTGATGTCCCCGATGCGCAGGCTGATCTTGCTGATCATGTGGCTGCTGACCAGTTTCACTATTTGGGTCGTGGTCGTGAATTTGGAGTCGATCTGTACATAAATATTTCATTATTTTTGATATGTGATCAATGATTGAATAATGGCCCATCTGTATCTGTTATTTGTGGATTTAGTAGTTAACAATTAAATTTTTGGCGTTTGACGAATTAGTAAGAGTGCGTATATTTTATAACATTGGTTGAAATAAACAGTTGACCCACAATGAACGACCAACTTGGGAAGAATAACATTTCATCGTTTCAAAGCATGTACCTAGTTCAGCGATTGTTCAACTTCAGTCAACAACTAGAACAGTTATATTCCTAATTAGAACAAATCATACATTCTACGAGACTCCATTACATTATTATTACTACAAACCTTTATCGTTGGCAACTTGATAGTAGCCATGGGCACCTCAGGGTTGTTGCAGACAAGGCAAGGATCAGACTCCAAATAGTAACCGTCCAACTCTACGTAGGAACTCAGCGCTGAGTATAATGACGCATTGCCGTGGGACGCTAACAGCTGGTTTTGTTTGTGGAGCAACTCCACTGCACTGCCTACGTATTTCTGAAACAAAAATGGTAAATTTAGCGGTAATTTCGGCACAACTCAAGAGAATTTATATTCATCTCTTACTTACGCAATGCTAGTTAACTCTTTTACTTTTCGGTGAACTGTAAAACGCAACTAAGGGATGTATATTTACAATACTATTGAATTAAATTTAGTCAGCAATATTCCATCAATCAATCAGCCTATGCCAGTCCACTGCTGGACGTATTCCTCGCCAAGAGTACGCCACAAAACACGATCACTCGTAAACCTCAGCCAACCACTACCAGCGACCTTTTTCAGGTCATCGGTCCATCTAGCAGGGGGGCATCCTACACTACGTTACATACATCTTTACAACTTTCTATTAATGATAACTTTGACTGCGGTGATCCCTGAGCTTCTGTCTCCCAACACATAATTATCCAAATCTTGGACTATACCATTATACAAATTCACATACCTCAGTATCAATATTAGGCGTCTTGAGCGTGAAGAAGCCTAGCAGGTCCACAAACTGAGCCGCCTTGCGTCCATACTGAGGCAGCATGGGCCAGATCGCCCACAACAGAGACACGAGCATCGATTGGTCAGCCGGGGAGCAATTACTGGAAGAAAATGTTGTATTGTTACATAATTATTGGCTCTTTCCATGGATTTATAATTGATACGGAACTTAATCCTAAGGTACTTGGGCTCAATGGAAAATAAACTATTGGGCAATTTCACCAATGTTCCATTATGATATCACATTATCATCATTCCAGTATTCATGGTTAAAAGTTATCTAGGACATATTATATCTCCGAGGTTTTGACTACCCTGAAAGGGATTAAAGGACGTGAATGTGTACGAGTACGTATGTACTTATATTTATTATAAGCAAAATTTTTACTCTATGTGCAATAAGAGACAACTAAAGCTTCTCTAACTATTAACGAAATTTTTCCAGAGCAGTAAGTCCTGTACTCCTGATTAGAAACCAAGCACTATGAATATTTACGTGAATAGACAAACAAAAGACCATTAACCCTTGCGGAGTAGTCAGAGGTTCAGGTGTCCATATCTGCAATTGCAAAGATAGGAATTCTATGGCCACCTCGAACCCAGGTTCAGGTGTCCATATCTGCAATTGCGAAGATAGGAATTCTATGGCCATCTCGAACCCAAGTGTTGACCAGATAATCAGTACGTAAAAGTGAATACTCACTTATAAATAGCCAGCAAGAGGGAGTGAGCTTGCCAGCGCACCGATGTGGAGTTCGTTTCCAGAAGGAACGCTTTGATGAATAGACGAAGTTCTTCTTGTGATACCTGCAGTGAATGAAAACTATTAGATTGTTGATTTAGTTTAGTATGTATATAGATCAACGAATTAGTTACCGCGAAAAGGCTTATTCTAGCGTTCTACCTTTTTATTTATTAAAATAAGCACACAAGCCTCAATCAGGACATATAACTGTCCAACTATACACAGTCGATATTACAACACATATTTTACAAAGAATTCTTTAAGTAGTTTAAGTCATTAACAAACAACCCCTTAAAAGTAAGTGCTCATATAACAAGAAACATAATAAGCACCTGTTTGAGTATCTGCTGAACCAACTGGGGCACTTTCTGTTCTTGGAACTTGGAGCTGTCAGTCACGAACGCGTCGCTCTCCGCGCTACGTTCACGTTCTTGGTAATCCGACGAGCTGGGTGCCGATTGCTGTAACGCAACAAATTATATGTAAAATACAGATTCTAGTAAGATCAATATTTGACGTTCGCGTAATGAATGTTAGCAAGATTTTATTTTATTTAATTATTTTACATTTTTTAGAACATTTCTACGATTATAGACCGCAATTGGAAATTAAGCTAATGAAAATACATTTTTAGTATATTTCTACGGCTATAGACTTGTTATAATAAGCTAATGAACAATGAAAATTATAATGCAATCACACCTTCACAGCTCTGATAGTATTAGTAAGATTAGATAAAAATATTCATTCATATTCTTTCTATGAAATGAAAAAATCCTAAACTAAATGATAAGTAAGCGAGAGTATAAAGTTTATCAAGAGTTTTCACACACAACGTTACAATTCAAACAGCCTACCTTCTGAGCACCCGTAGCAGCGGGAGCAGCCGTAGACGACTGGTTAGTAGAATTGCTGTTCGTAGTCGCCGGAGTAGGAGGCGGAGATATGGCTGCGTGAACCAGCTGTAGCATAATGGGTGCTACGTGCGTGTGGACCGTCCTTGCGGTTTTCAGTAGCCATCCGAGCGCCTCCCGCCTTTCCGTACAACAGGCCGTTTGCCAGTTGCCTGTACGGGATGCTACTATTTCTACACAAGCCTGTGAGAATTAAAACAAGGAATTAATATTACTGAACAAGTATAATACTTAACACTATTATTATTATGTACAAATATTACGAACTGGAATATTAAGACTATTCGTATACAGTCGGCTATTAACTTGTCTAGACTCTGTCGAATCGAATTAGTACTAAACCAAAGCAGCATGATATACATACGACCGACAGTGTTATGTTAAGACATACATACACATCACGCACGGGGGAGTAGGCAGAGATAACGGATCTCCATTTGTCTCAATCCTAATAAGATAACATTTGGGATACTGTTCTACCACAAATTAGAAAAACAAATTACTATAATCAAAGATACTATAAACAATTTTGCAATAAAAACACTTACCTTGAGATGGTCGACCAAATGCACGAGCTTATCGTACGGCGGGTCGGGATGCTGTAGCAGCTGCCGCGAGGCCTCGAGATGCGTCTCCAGCGCGTGCACGTCGCGCAGTTGCCTGTAGCGTTCGCGCGTGCCACAAATCAGCAGGAGTAACTTGCGTACTTGTTTTCTGGAAATGAAAATAGATGATTATTTGATACATTATACGTATGTAATTGAAAAACGTTTGCGATAAGGATAGGTCTAATATATGCGTATAGAATGGTTGGATGATCGTATTGTATCCCGGCTAAAGTAATTTGATTTTTTTTTGACTTTCAAAAAGTGATTTTATGATCCTTATATTGAATAAAAAGATTTTCATTTCATTTTCATTTGCTTTTAAAACATGACCACAATTCTATTTGAATTCACTTTATGGCTGGTATAATATAATATAAGAGCGAATTATTTTTGATTACGCGCAACGTCAATTGTCGCCGCTCATAATAGTATCTTAGATTATTTTGCTAAGGACTATTTACATTCTATTCAAGTCACATCTAGCACGATACAACGGCTGATATCACTTAAAGAAGGATAGGCAGAGGTAACAAATTAACACTTCCCCTGACAGAACTGTCACATTGATATCCAGATACACAATCGAAGGTTTAAAAGTGACACCTACCTACCTACCTACATTACCTACCGTACCTTAACGATACACGCTATATTAAAAAAGGGTGACGTTAAGAGTACGAATAATCGCCGAGCGTGTATGAGAAGATGTATGAGTGTCAATGAAACGAAAATGGTCTGTCAGAATCGGGACAAATGCGGATGCATGATCTCTGCCTTTTCCTCTACAGGAAATTAGGCTTGCTGTGTATGTCTGTATGTACCTTACAAACTACCGCCGAGCTGGACGCCTTTTGAAATTACCACAATTGTGTGATATCCTATTTGAAATATAATTTAAATAAATAAAATGTAATCTTATGTGGTGTGTATCATGTAATCCAATTGTTATGAATTATATTGTATGTTGAATATAAAATAAATAATAAAAAAAAAATCCTTTTATTCACACTAGACGCAGTAATACATATACACAAATAGAGAAAAGAATTAATTATATAATAATTTACATTTATGGAACCAAGCGCACATGGCAACCCCGCGCAAGTGTGAATAGGATTTGTCTCAGCTAACGTTGATTGTGTGAAATTCACACTGCCAACTATTGTGTGTAATCGATATGGATGTCTCATTAAAGACATTAGTATTATTACCTTAACGGAGTTTGTTGGTTCATCATATACATTCTATTGTATGTTGAATATTGTGTGTAATTGATGTAAATCTCAATAAAGACATTATTACCTTAACGGAGTCTGTTGGTTCATCATATACTCGCAGAGCAGCGTCCGCCACTTGGCGTCGAAGTGCGAGGGGTCGCAGTGCTTGTGGATCTGGCACGGCAGCCGCAGAGCCATCTCCATCAGCAGCTGCGGGTAGTTGTCGAACACGTCTAGGGCATGCCCTGCAATCAAGCATAGTGTTAAGTGTTGCAGTGTTTTAGTCGTATTACATATCAATACATTGTAAGAAATTTTTAAAGTATTCTTTTACGTACAGTAACACAAAACCTAGAACGACGATACGATGTGTTTTACTATTTATCATTGATTTGTGCGTAGGGGCCGGCCCAATAAGACATTTGACAGTCAGATAGATGTTATATTGAAAAACGAGCTATATTGACTTTAGGAGTACCTATAACCGCCCAGTGTATATGAGATGAAAGAGTGTCAATGAAGCGAAACTGGTCTATCAGGATCCGTACAAAAGGGGATCCGTGATCTCCTTCTACCCCTCTACAGGAAATCAGGCGTGATGTGCATGTATGTTAATCGTTTTCCTGGGAAACAAGACATCTTCTGGCTGGACCGACGAAAACTTTTGGTCAATCAGTCTTAATTATATTTAAAAAACGCATTTATACAAAATGTCTTCATTACCTTTGACATAATCCTTTACGAAGAAGGGCTGCATGTCTGGCAAGGGTTGAGGAGGCTGAGGCTTCAGCAGTTGTTGACCAGTCGGTATGGGCGTGGTGTCTACAAATCAAAACTTTTATAAGTACACGTATTGATCAAAGGAAAGAACAAACAGAATACTTATACAATTTATCAATTAAATAATTTGTATTTTTAGTACTTTTACGGATAAGGGTCTTTTGAATAAGGAAAACTAATACTAAAGTAGCAATTGATGTGACAATGTTTTGGCCACATTAGCAATTCCAAAAATAATCTGTACTAATGACCATTTCATCAGATACCCAAAGTAACAGTACAGTGGATGACGACTTACATAACCGTTATACAAAACCTATGACATTTTATTCCATCAGTATCCCCGCTATCCGAACCTATTACATTTTATCCCATCACTATATCTCTAACATACTACAGTTAAAACACCACACTTACTAGAAGCTTTCTCCTTCCAGTAAGGCAGTAGCGCTGCGAGCACTTTGTAACAATGCGCCGGCGCCTGAGCCCGTACGAGAGCAGTCGCCGCCAATCTTGACACTTGGGCTGCACTGGCCGCTCCACTCGTGTCCGCACGAGAGCCACTGGTGCTCGACGCTGACGTTTTCCAGCGAGCCATTAGAACGCCTGGAGAGACAGAGAAGGATATAGTTTGTGGAAGGTATGAGGTGAGTTAGGGTGTAAATAACATGGTATAAAGTAATATATTATCTAAGATTAAAAATAATACAAAAGTGGATTATGTTCATGTGTCAATTTCGTCTCAGGTTGTGGAATTATCATAACTTTAAATACGAAGCTATGCTATACTTCTGTCTAAGTAAAGATTAGTCTTTTGGGAGGACTAACTAACTAAGTTGTCGAGAGACTTTCTAAGAGTTTTCTTCAGCCACTTCTAAACAAAACATGAATATTTCCTTGGCTTCCTTATCGAATAACTAAATAGACTTTCTTTTTCAATTCTGGGTGGGTATTTGTTGCTTAAGGTTTATAGGTTGGATGGTTGTAAGGTTTATAGGAAATGGTTTTGGTTGTTACATTAATAATAATATCAGTATACCACTTACTTAGTAGACGCATAATAATCAACTGAACTTCACGCCGATTGGTGCGTTCGTGCACTGGCGTCGTATTCTCTTCATTAGCCATGTCCAGTTCCAACACCAACAAGTCTAGAAGGCGTTCCAGAACGATACGATCAGCTTCTACTGACGAATCTAGGTCACTAGCTAGCATCAGCAATACCTAGGATATAAAAGATTCATGTTAGAATATGATAGAAAGAATTATTATTAATTGAATAGTTTGCTACAGACCAATAAGTTTTTTTTGTTAAACTCACCTTCGAAACATGTAGACACACACTAAATATTTATATTACCTCTTTCAGAGTAACTAACATATTCAAATATCCTAGTCATAATGAGTTAAGTTAATATTGCCACATCTAACAACTTTATTACCAAGATTATTAAAATTGAATATGACGGATGGTCTTCTATGGCGTAGTTATTAATGAATATTGCCTATTCCAAACAATAAGCCCGATCAAGTAAAGCACTACAACTCACTTGCACAAACGGTATAGCCCGTACACCAGGCAAATCTCGCAGCTTAGGCAAAGCGTCGAGAGCCGCGACTACTAGAGCTAGTCGTAAATCGTGCAGCTTTCGAGTTTCGTTCTCTGCTTCTGCTGATCGAGAAGTAGATGGCATTGGTTGCACTGAAGTGGAAGGTCCTGAAAATAATATAGAAACATATATTTACGTCCTTAAATCCCTTTCGGATTGGACAGAACCTAGACACGATAATATCTGAATATTGGGGTTGTGATGTCATATGGAACATTGGTAACGGGTTGCTAGCCAATCGCTTAATAGATTTTATTTACTCTTAGTGCCTTAATCGCTTTTTACGAATGTCATTAAGAACGGTAGTTGGTATTCTGTTTAAATCCCAGCTAGCACGAGACAATTATATTGAGTGCATTTTTTTGGGTATAATATTATTTTCTAATTCTAATGTAAATAATGGTGAAATCTCGTCCCTTGGAGTATGTAACGATTAATAGTCGCTATACTTATTATGTAACTATTTATTTATGTTGTAATACTACAAATATAACTAGAAGCATGAACGATAACTTACCTGGCAAGTTGACAGGAGCAGCATTCGCTGAAGTAGAGGCTATCGCTCCGGATGAAGGCGCTGTTCCGACCTCACCTAAATAAAAAATATGCAATAAGTTTTTTTTCAGTTAATAGTATTATATGCCTGAAAAGATAGACATCGCTAAGGCTTTAGATGGGCAATTCGACTTTCGTAGCTTCGAGGTATCTTAATACATATATCGTCCGAACAATAACATGATACGTGATTTTTTATAACTTTTTAATACCAATTAAAGTACTAAAATAAAACCCACAAATCATCATACCATAAGCGCTGCTTCTACCAGATACTCCGCCGATGCTATCAGCGCCGGATCCACCGCTCTCTGAGCCGTTAGAGCCGGCGACTTCGGCTGGGGACGTCCTCAACGTACTGCCGTCCGTAGCTGCCGTACTCCCTTCGTCATCAGACCTAAATAGTATGGGTTTAATAAGTTAGTAGATCGTATGTACGAAAACTTACTGCTTGGTTTGTCTTGAAATCTGTATGAGATATATGTTGTATTGTCATCGTAAGTGTCTTGTAGTTATGAAATAAGCGTTTCATTATTATTATTAAAAAGGTTATTTTAAACACATCACGTACAATAACGAATAACTCATGATTATATGCTAATCACAACACACCGCACTAGTATACAAATCTGTCTGGGCCTCATTAATGTATTTTAACCTATCTATACGTGTTGACTTAACACTGTAGGGCCGATCCAGACACAGTAGATCTATTTTAATTGTACTTTTTGCATTATAAGTACATTTTACCTCATTCCCATCAAACTTTAAAACTATAGTACATTCGCATTAAGAAAATAGTGATGTCATCATGTCCCGACGATTTGACCAATGAGACGTGACAACTGTCGTCTGCAATTGGTCGATGTGAATTGTTTTCTCATTTACTAACGTCTCATTGGTCAGTTTAACGTCTATATATCTTGACGTCACTATTCACTTAACGCGAATAGATTATACTTACCCCGGAGGCGAGGCATTGCCGTCACTGAAGCCAGGCGCGGGGGGCGGCGGTGCGGAGGGGGCGGAAGGTTGCGAGCGCCGCGGCTGTTCTTGGAGCGACAGGGCGATTGCCAACTCAACCATCGTCTCATCATCTGCGTCCGGTGGAATGTCTAACAGAGCTTCTAAGCCTGAGTGAAAAAAGTATTGTGTGAAAGAATGGATAGAGAACAAGAAGTAGAAAATATAGGTAACTGTAGGAGCCCTAGGGTGACTAGCTAGACTTGATGGCGTGATATTTTAATGTGTAAGAAATAAAACACTTGCGTTTTGTCTCAATGCTGTAAAGCGTCTATTCAAAAACGATATATTCCCTGCCTGGTCATATTTATTCTTTCTAGAAAGAATCGTGTCGCGTCGTCTTGTTCCTTTGTCCACTAGATGGCGTGGTAACACAGTCGCAAACTCGACTTTTCCAAGATCCACTAGATGGCGCCACTGGCGTCGATGGCGTGTTAACATCTTCGCGCGCCTTGAGAGCATCTAGCTCTCAATATTACAATCCTCTATTGTAGTTGATATCGGCAATGGGCACAGCTTAGGGTAGGCCCGCTTGATTACTCCGTTTGCCGTTTGCACATTGGCCACCCGTGCTAGTCCGTCAGTGCCTGGAAACAGAGATACAATGCGGCCCATGCGCCACTGCAGTGGCGGGGCATTATCTTCCTTGATCAGCACCATTGTGCCAGCCCTCAGATCAGTGTGGTTGTCCTTGTTCCATTTGGTACGTCTCTGCAGCTCGGCTATGTACTCGCGATGCCATCTCGTCCAAAAGTGACATCTCATCTGCTCGACTCGTTTAAAGCGGCTAAGGGCAGTTGTAGGTACATGTGTGACGTCAGCGGTGGCAGGCGAAGTCAGCGGACGGCTCAGTAGGAAGTGCGCTGGGGTCAAAGAGGTAAGGTCGCTTGGATCTGAAGACATGGGATGTAAGGGACGGGAGTTGAGGACGGCTTCTATTGAAGCTAAAACCGTG
The DNA here is from genome assembly GCA_030578115.1 of Leucoptera coffeella. Classification (NCBI taxonomy): domain Eukaryota; kingdom Metazoa; phylum Arthropoda; class Insecta; order Lepidoptera; family Lyonetiidae; genus Leucoptera; species Leucoptera coffeella. Next base: position 10,472 of record JAMBLF010001963.1, on the reverse strand, counting down.
CTCAACTCCTCGTACGTTAGGTTAGCATTGCCTACAACTCGAGTAATGTGATGCTTACTCGATTTCACACCTGCCTCCCATAGACCGCCAAAATGAGGTGAGTATGGAGGAATAAATTTAAATTTTATCTCGTTACTAGATGCATACTCGATAATTTTATTTGAATTCATCCTGAAAAAATCTGTAAGCTCTCGCGCAGCGCCTACAAAATTCTTACCGTTATCAGAATAAATTACTTTTGGTTTGCCTCGGCGTGACATAAAGCGATTCAACGCCATTATATAAAATTCACTAGACAACCCAGTGACTGGTTCCAAATGTAAAGCCTTGGTAGTGAAGCACACAAATAGACACACATAACACTTCTCAAGCCTAGCCCCCTTGCCTTTTTTGCCAAGAATGTATAGTGGTCCAAAATAATCAACCCCACTATACATAAATGGAAAGCCAGGTGTCAAACGCTCAGCTGGTAGGCTGCCCATCAATGGCTGCACCGTCTCGCCAAGCATTCTACAGCATTTGACACATTGCCTAACTGTTTTCTTAGCTAGGTTCCGGCCACCCAGTGGCCACCACTTGTCCCTGATGTGAAAGAGTACATGCTGAGGGCCAGCATGTAACAAGTGTGTATGTGCATGTGTAAATAGTAATTGTGTGAAGTAGTGTTTGCTACAAACTAAGATAGGATGCTTCTTATCGTAGCTAAATTGTTGAGAATTATTAATTCTACCACCGACACGTATAATCTTATTTTCATCTAAAAATAAGGATAAACTTAATAAATGCTTAGACTTAATCCTAATATTACTGCTCAGTGCGTTGTACTCTTCGTGAAACGATTGTTGCTGCACTATTTTGACAAGTACTTGCAACCCGTCGTCTAATTCGTCCACAAAGAGAACATCACGTTTACGATTACTTTTCGATCGAATATTTTTAATAAAACGTAAAACGTAACTCATTGTTCGTTGCAATTTCACGAAGGACGAAAAACGAGTAAAATTTACTAAACTAAGCTCATTAAAATTAGTAGAAAAACATTGAACACTCTTTATCTTGGTCTCTGGCAAATCTGATTCGTTTATGTTATTGTCAAGTGAGAAGAACACATCCTGTTTGTGTAAAAATGATGGACCGTACCACCACATATCACACAACAATAAAGCGTCTAACGACATACCCCTTGAGAGTACATCGGCAGGATTACTCTTGCCACTGACGTGTGAAAATATGCAATTACCAGCTATCTCGTTTATTTCTACAACACGATTTTGTACAAAAGTTTTAAGCGAATGAGGCGACATCTTAAGCCAACCTAAAACAATAGAAGAATCTAACCAAAATACTACTCTAGAAAAACTTAACCGTAACGACTTCTTAATTTTACTATACAAGCGTGCACCAATGAGAGCACCGCAAAGTTCAAGCCTAGGTATAGTCAGCGGCTTGAGAGGCGCAACTCGACTCTTAGCACACAAAAGCCTAACACTAACTTGACCTTGACTATCACAAGTACGTACGTACGCACAGGCACCGTACGCGCTTTCGCTAGCGTCCGAAAAAATATGCAACTCCTTATCAGCTGATACGTCACCTACTACACAACGAGGTATACGTATAGCGCCTAACTTACCTAAAGAACGTATAAACTCACGCCAACTATCTTCTATGTGTTGTGGTAATATGTCATCCCACCCGGCTTTGCATAGCCATAATTTCTGAAGCAAAATCTTAGCTGTTATTACTACTGGCCCAAGCAACGACAAAGGGTCGTAAATTTGTGACGTCACAGATAATAAAATCCTTTTAGTGACTTTATTAAAATTATCGCTTAACTTAGACACAAAATGCAGTTCGTCTGCCTTACTAAACCACCCTATACCTAAAGTTTTACACGAATAATGGTCATCCAATGATAAGTACTTGATCTCATCACTATTATCTGATAAGCAACCGTGCGAAACATCATTAAAATTGAAAATCCATTTTCGTAATGGAAAACAACCTAACTTACAAACGCTATTTACCTTATTAACTATTTTTGCTAGCTTCATTTTACAATCGTGACCTGTTATAAGATCGTCCACGTAAAAATCATTTAGAATGACCTGTGACACTTCATTGTCATTGCATTCCAGGCCTAGCTGTCGTAAACACCTATTTGATAGATAAGGCGCAGAAGCGGTTCCATAACTAACCGTATTTAGTTGGTATATGCTAATAGGCTGGGACGTATCCTCACGCCACATAATTAGCTGTAATTGCCTTTGATCAAATGAAATTAAAATTTGCCTAAAGAACTTTTCTATGTCCGCGCACGCTACATACTTAAACTGACGAAAACGTAAAAGTATCTCAAACAAATCATTTTGTAACGCGGGACCCGTATATTGAATATCATTAAACGATTTACCAGACGAAGTTTTTTGACTAGCATCAAAAACTACTCGTAATTTAGTTGTAAGACTATGCTCACGAAATACACCATGATGAGGCAAAAAATAGTTAGGTACATCGTAATTATCTATACGTGTCATATGGCCCAAATCAACGTATTCCTTCAAAAACGCACTATACATTTGCTTATGTTGCGAGTTACTATTCAGCTTGCGCTCGAGAGATAAGAACCGGTTTTTTGCAACATCGAAGCTATGGCCAAGTACATGCGAGTCTTCTTTCAACGGAATACGGACAACAAAACGACCGTCACTCGTACGCATAGTAGTTTCATTAAATAATTTCTCGCAAGCTCGTTCATCAGGTGTTAGGTACTTAGTAGGACTAATGATTTCCTCTACTTCCCAAAATTTACGTAATTGAACGTCTAATGCAGACGTCTGCAAAAAGTTACAATGAGTGTTTTTATTAAAATAATGCGAATTAATCCTGCCCGAGATAATCCAACCTAGCTTGGTATTTTGCAAGTAGGCCCCACAAGGTAGTTTAATGCGACCATCTTGTAATAAATCCCAGAAACAATCTGCTCCGAGCAGTAAATCTATTGTGGAAGACTTATAATATAATGGATCGGCTAAATAATAATCACTGCTAATTTTTATGCTATCGTTACTTACTCGTGGCGATACAGTAGTGATATTAGGTAAAATAAGACAACTAATGCGCTTCTCGTAATCATTTCTCATCGATTTGAATAGTAAGTCGCATGATTCAGTACAACGAGAAATAGAATTACCTACTCCTGTGATTTTGCAAATGGACTGTATAGTTTTAACGTTTAATCGTTTAATTAATGCACTAGTCGCTATAGACCGCTCGCTGCCGCTATCTAATAGAACTCGCGCCTTGTGGTAGATATTATCGCCGCCCTTAATGCATATGATGGCAGTCGATAATAACACCTGTTTTGATGCGTATTGTTGCTGTGGACAAACTGAACTAGAATAGTCAGATTCACCGTTGTAATAATGCGAAACTTGTGAATCTGTCATTGCCGTAAGTAAAGCGACGTTATCTACATGCAATAGTGTGTTATGCTTCACATTGCAGATACGGCAAGGCCCGAAAAAGCATTGCTCCGTGCTATGGCCTACCCTAAGACAGTTATTGCACAACTTTTTCTCGACTACAAATTTTTGTCGTTCACCTACATTCATTGTGAGAAACTTGTCACAGGCGTAAAGCGAATGACCACTGCTGCACATAGGACAGACAGGTTGCCTAGACTTATTTACTCGTGAATGTTTAGGTGTAGATACTAAAGCGTGTATGTTTGTATTTGTGTGAGTTTTTGTTTGTGAGTTGTTGTATGAGTGTGTGTGATGTGTATGTGAGTTATGGCCAACTTTGACCATTTCTAGCATGTCCGCCCTGTTGCCCAAAAAATTAAGTAAAGTTTGCAAGGTTATTTTTTGCTTGTTATCTTCTAATTTCAATAACTTATTTTGCTCCCATTCTTTTTCGGTAATTGAATCGAATTTTGACACAACTAAATAAATAACAAGGGTATCCCAATATGTAGTGGGTTCTCCCAAAGATTCTAATGCCCTCAAGTTCTTCAGTACAGAATCTATCAGTTTACGAATCTGTGCTGGTGATTCTTTGCTAATTGATGGCAAGGAAAACAAAGACTTTATATAGTTGTGTACAAGCAAGTTATTATTGTTGTACCTATTTACGAGCAAACCCCAAGCAATGGCATAGTTACTTGATGAGAATTCAATGGATTTAATTACTTGTAATGCATTGCCTTTTAAAGCAGATCGCAAGTAATGATATTTTTGTATGGCATCAAGGTTTGTGTTATGAATCATTGAAAGATAAGTATCCCTAAACTCCAACCAGTCGTCCAACCTTCCGTCGAAGTACGGCAGGTTGATGGTTGGTAATTTCACGAAAGAAGTACCTACTTCGCACTTGGAACAGTCACTAGATTTAGGAATATTTTTCGCAAACAAAAGTTCGGCGTCCGACAAAGCATTATAAAACATGGCTTCAAAACTTTCTCTATAGTCAAGCTGTTCTTGAACATCTGAATCAGGTATTATTTCATCGAGTTTTGATTGAATGAAGTCATATTCTTTGAATAATGCCCTGGCGGAATCCGTTCTAAGTGTTAGTTCTGAGCGCTGTTTGTCGGTAAGGGCCTCCAGATCACACAATGAATTCAAATATTTGGCAAATAAGGTAAGTTTACTCTTTACTGCACCGCGTTTTCTATTAAATTCTTTGATTAAAACGTTATTATCTATTCGTACGCACAAACGCGGCGATTTGCTACCATCCACACTCATCTTAGCGAATTAATGGAATGCAGGTACTCACTGAATATGCTGCGTCACGTTGCGACTGCAATCAAACTCACGCTGCACTCACCCGGCAGTGCTGGAATTGAGCACAATATTAGAACAAAGAAGACAAAACTAGGAATAAGGAAAGAAAGGTCGAACCCAGCGCCTTAGGCGTATGTTGCTCCAGGCTTCCAATCCTATTGTCCTTCTCCTTTATAATGCGCTTGGTTGGTTTTATCCTTTACATTTAGGTATCACTAGTACCAAAGTCTTCGCTGATTCCTTGTATAAAGCGTTCGGCTCGCAGGACCATGTAGAAGCCCTAGGGTGACTAGCTAGACTTGATGGCGTGATATTTTAATGTGTAAGAAATAAAACACTTGCGTTTTGTCTCAATGCTGTAAAGCGTCTATTCAAAAACGATATATTCCCTGCCTGGTCATATTTATTCTTTCTAGAAAGAATCGTGTCGCGTCGTCTTGTTCCTTTGTCCACTAGATGGCGTGGTAACACAGTCGCAAACTCGACTTTTCCAAGATCCACTAGATGGCGCCACTGGCGTCGATGGCGTGTTAACAGTAACTAAATGTGTATTACTAGTATACTAAAGTTGCAATTATTAGGATTTGATCATATTGTAAAAGCAACAAGATTGTATAAATAAAAATACATACACCTTTATCAAAAGATAGACAGCCTCACGATGTAACTAGGTCATAATTGATATTAACGACACTATGAATCGTTAAGCGATCTCTGAATGAATACTTTATTTATTTTATTTTATCTTATTTATTTCGAACGCCAACAGACAAACACATTACAAAAGATACTTATGCATACAAGCTCTTTTTAGAGTATTTTAAATAATAAGAGAAGTGTTTGTATTACAGAAAGCAATATTATATTTAATAAGCTTTCTAATAGTTATTTATTCCTTTCTCACGACTGGATTTGTTAAGAAAGGAAAATTTTCACGGGCTTACAAATAAAAACCTACTCCTATAAAATTACTATACCATATAAAATTACTTACCACCATCAGGAGCCAACAACACCATAGGTTCGAGTGGGTCCTCCACATCAATGAACTGGTTCTCTTGGTTGTCATCCCTCACCCCACTGAGATCCGATTCGGACACTGCCTGCTCCGCTATAGAGCCTGTTGGTTGGCCTGTCGTTACTGAAGATGTTGCACCTAAAAATCAATATAGTTATATACGTCCAAGCTTTGATTGAACTAATTTACATAATACTGAAGCAAACTCAACTATCCTTAGCTGTCAAGTGAACTATTGTTCTTATAAGAAGCGTTGTAGAGTAACGAGAGTAATAGCTTTCTACAACTATCACGCATTAAATAAAATGTACAAAATAAGACCTAAGAAATATATTGTGGCTCCATGTCCACCCCGGAAGGGCTAAAGATCGTGAATGTATATGTATGTACAGAAAATAAATACGAAACGACCATTCAGCCAATATTCTAGTAATGGTGTTTGTATGTGTCTTAACTATTCGTAGTTCCACACACATACATACACATAATGCCTGATTCCCTGTAGAGGGGAAGGCAGAGATCAGGGATCCGCATTTGTCCCGATCCTGACAGACCACTTTCGCTTCATGGACACTCATACATCTTCTTATACATTCAGCGATTATAGGTACTCCTAACGTCAATATAGCTTTCAATGTAGCGTCTATCTAACTGTCATATCTCTTATTGGGCCGGCCTCTACACACAAATAAATGATAAATACTAAAACACATCGTATCTACTACATACATAAATCTACTTACCAGGAGTGTTGGGTGGTGAAGGAATGAACACACGTCGCCTCTTGACTCTGGGTCTGAGAACACGCATAAGCGCAGTCTTCATTCCGAAACTGATGGTCTGGTCCTCCGCTAACAACAGCGATAGATAGATTTGGTTGCCAAAATCGATCTGTAAATAAAAGTTATGTAGAGCAATGATTTATTTAGGTACTCGTATATAATTTTAAAATGATATTATTAGTAATTATTTATTAGAACTCGTATGGTCAAAAAGATGTAATTAATGAACGTGATTTGTAATATTAGCGTAACTACTACCGATCTATTGACCACTCCATTACCGTTTAAATAATTTATGGGTTTAGATTTGGTGGTTTTCATTTCATTCCTATAATAAACATATAATTCCTAATATTACAATCTCTTAAAATATTACCACCATTTTACATTCTTATCAAACCACATGTGCAAAGCTTTACTAACCATATCCTCATCGCCATGCACTTGGAACGCATGGATTGTGTCAGCCAGGGCATGCAAAGTCACGTCCGAGTGTCTCAGGCCGTACGACATGATGCCACCGATAGCACCGTTGGCGCGACAGGCCGCCAACCGCCACAGCACGCTTAGAAGCAGCGAGCACACGTGGGGATCTGTCTCTTTGTCGTCAGGCTCTGGTTTCCATAGTGACGGCCAATCTCCTAGAATAAAGAGGGATTTAATATTCTGTTTTATAGATGTACAATGGTTTGGGATTCTTAAAAAAATATCGATAAAAAAACATGTATAAAATGCATCTTATATTACGGTGAGGGAAAACATCGAGAAGAAATTTACTTGTTCGCCATATAGATGATAATCATAGGGTAATAGTGTAGGCAGGTAATACAAACATTAAGTACGGACTATCTGGTCAACAGTGGGTACTTCCAAATAACCTACCCAGAAAGTATGTGCATCTCTGGGGATCATGGAAGATAACAATAACAAAACTAGCCATGATTTCCTTTCCTTTTATGCTTAATAACATCAAATCATGTTTAGGACATAATCTTGATGACGATCTTATAGTAGAAAACAACATCTTCTTACCATTAGCAGGCTTCTGCGGCGTAGGAGCACTGTATTTGACCAAATGAGCCGGTCTGGTCACCGCCACGCCTCGAGCGAGTAACACTAAACGGAAATACGCTTCAGGATCAATGTTTCTCGCGTCCGCTGTGTCTCTTAACTCACGCAGGGAAGTGCACACGTAATTCAGTATTGCTTGGTCCTGGATAAGAGAAAAGAATATGATTATTGCAATGGTTCTGCTTTGTTAAGTATGCAATACTGAAAAAATAGTATGGTATAAGTAGTTATTATTACTCTGAAAGTGGTATGCCAAGATGAAGACAAATAGAAGTAAATACCTAATTCTATATCCCAATAGTTATTGTTACAGGTTTACTTTTATCATTGGTAGTGGTGTAATGACACTGGAAAGGTTAGAACATAAAGCAAATTCTGGATTAAATATATGAATCATGATTTTCAAAAAGGGCTTAAACCCACATTTGATGATAATGGCATATGTGCCCTTTTTGGATGTCGTGATTAATATAATTCAGAATGTATTTTATGTTGAAATCTTTCCGGTGTTATGCTATTTCCATATTCTTTTTTAAACCTACCTTGAACTGATGGTAATGCGTATGATAAACTGCACGTAACAGACACTGCGCTCTCGCGTGCAATTGAGGGCTAGCTGGAGCGCATAATAGACGTTTTGCCGCATCCGTACTGTTTTCTGTTCCCGCTAGACCAGCTGCTAATTCTAGCGCTTCCAAAGCTGCACACGCCACGCGTTCTAGTGGACTCGGTCTGTACAAGCCAGTAGCGCCATCTGATTCCTGAGAAAAAAAGTTTTGTAAGATAAAAAAAACATACTACTTTAGAATATCCCGTCATAAACTCCTAAATTATACAGAAAAATAAAATTGCATTTTAGAGCTGTAAGGTAAAAAGTTATTTATTTTTTGTTTAACAATTCCTAGTTATCATACCTGAGCGATTTTGCTAGATGACGGACAAGCCGAAGGATCTTCGTTTTCTTCGGGCCAACCGAATTGTTCCTTATTTTTACCATATACCTGAATGAAAGAAATACATCAATTAATAATTTATGAGAAAGAAAATATAAACAATGTACAACAATGTGGATTAAAAATAAGTATATATAAATATCCGCGCCTCTACGTCATGGATAATCAGAAACTTATCAATCTGAACATAGAATAAATAAATCATTGTCACCTCAATTAAATTCATCAATCTTCTCAAGCATGCAGTCATAATAATCAAATTGATCAATATTGAACTGATGTTCACATACCTTGATAGAATCCACCATGGTGACGCTATCAGGATCTTGAGAGGGTCCGAAATAGATCTCCAGTTTCTTATCCGACTGCAACGACTCTTCCCTGGTCAGTGGAATATCGAACCACCGGTTCCTCAAGACCACTGTTGGGATTGAGCGACCGTAAACCTACAACGCGATAAATATGTTTAAGAACTTTATCCACTTCCTAAACTTTTTTAATTGATTTAATTCGGTATGACATCTACTTAACAATCTTCTGAATCTGTGATTATGATTATGGTTTTGAACAAAAAGTATTTTACAACACACTTAAATTTTGTGTAGTATGTGAATATCAGTGCAAAAAAGAGCACTCAGCGTATCTTAAAATATTATGTTGTTATTTATTTAATGCTTTACAAGAGCAAAACCATCTAAACCAAGACATAAACTGTCTTTAAAATGTGGCGAATTAATCCATCACTAACATTATTTATTGTTGTTTTGTCCTACCTCAACGTAAGGAGGAGCCCTTGCGACGTCCTGGCATCCAAGTAGGACGCGCACTCCGCAGATCACCATGTTAGGATCGGAGTTGATTATTTCGATCTTGAAACCGGTCATCTTAGTCGACACCACGTATAAGCCTAAAGAAAAGTTTTTAAGTAAATTTTACATATATTTCATTAGTTATTCAATCTTATGTACTTACTTACTGACTTTAATTTAAGATCATGAATTCTCTAAGCAAGATGGAATATATCACCTCATATGAAATATATTACCTAATAATTATTAGTCTAAAAACATACATACACCATCATGCACGTTTTCCAAAAAAGAGGTTGGCAAAACACACGGATCCTACTTTATTCCGATACTGAAGTCATGTTTTCTCTTCATTAAAACCTTAATATGTAACCACAATAGTTCTTTATATATCCTGCTTGTGACTATAGTGTTTGTTTAGTTTTCATCAGTATTTCACACTTACCATTAGTATTAAGTCGGTGTTTGATCTGCGCCGTATTGTAGACCTGTAGCAGGTCATTCCCACCGAATTCGACATCTGACATTGCGATGCAATGCTCGAAGAAGTCAATGGGGAACTGAGGCGCTCCGTTGGCGGTCTTCGTTACGACTGGTTGTTGTTTTCCTAATAAGTAAATTAAATATGAATTTACACCAACTACATAAAACACAGTAAATTTAAGTTCTAAATCAGCATATTATATACATGTGCAGTACATTCATTGACAGTCAAAACATTTGCCTGACACTGGTTGTCTCTTAGGATTGGAATGGTACCGTTGGCTCGGATATATATATTATTGCATATTATTATAATACAATATTTTAATAGTGCAAGGGGTATTAACCCATTACTCAATATATGTATTAAAGTTACAAATGCATTCGTTTTAGGTTTAGTGTAAGTTGGTTATATAAATCATTACGAGGGAACCCGCTATCATAAACATTAGTAAGTTTTTGCAGATGATGAGCATCATTGACCTGGTTTTGTAAAATAATGTAAAGTATAAAAAGTACATACACCTATTACAAAAAAAAAGACACAATTCCAATTCTAATCACCC
>JAMBLF010001962.1:0-19692 GCA_030578115.1 Leucoptera coffeella | reverse complement strand
CTCTGAAAATAAGCTTTTGCAAAACCTACGCAAAACGCATCCAAAACTTGTTATTTGACAGATGTTTTTTTTTGTTTTATTTCAAGAATACCGATTCATGCCGATAATGATTACGTTTTGACTAAATTTTTTTCAAGAATACCAAATTGAGCGTTAAACCAAAGCAAAACTGCAATCGGTAAAGTGTGTGCATTTGACGTTTCAAGAATACCAAAACCAAAAATCAATACTGTTTTGGTATTGTTTTACTCTTAACTTTTTTCAAGAATCGCACGGCGGGTGAGATGTTATGTATGTAAGTTTATATGTATTTGCCATGACGCGAAAGTGAGCTGAAATTGTGGCGATGGGGATATGGGCAGCGGACTCCCCGGGGCCAGATGCCGCCACCCTTGTGGAGGAAGACACTCTATATCGCGGCCCCGATGCCACACTGTCACTTTTGCACAAAATGCAAAAGGGGTTAATATTTCAAAGCCTGGAGCACCCTTTACTGGGTGCGATAACAATACTTTTGCAGTACGCATAGTTTGCATATGAGTAATAGAGTATTAAATATGATTTCCATAGAGTATATAATGAGGTGGCAAAGTTTTAAATGCTTTTCCTTAAAAACTACAATATTAAATAAGTCACAGTGCTGGACGGGTGGTGCGATATGATGATTTTTCTCCAAAAGCCGCCTCACAGTCGCGACGGTGTTACTAAAAATGAGAAAAACATTATCATGAGCACCAGAAGATATCCAATGATGTCTCTGGGATCATTTAAGTGATCAATGAATGTCCTTCAGAGTCTCTTTAATTCCTCCTTGCTCGATGGAAGACGCCAGAGGCATGGAACAGGGGTGATGTTGATGTGCGGTCATGTTATTGAAAGTCCTTGCTGAGGAATCTCAGGCACATCACATTGCTGAGCCATGTCTACACTGATATCGAGAGTCATCGCGAATCGTTTCGAACGCTAGCTAGACGACTTCCAGCCTACCGAACAAGCTGGCCTCCAAAATGGGTATACTACCATAGACCACAGTCATACTCTGCGGCAGATTATGCAGAAGAACTTTGATTCCGTCGCGACGTGGGCCGTTCTTTGATATCTCCAGTGATGCCGTATGACGCCAGCATTTCAGTCCGAGCACAAGAGCAAAGCACGAAGGAAATCCCCTAAAAGCGAGTAGTGAGACAGGGTCAGGGAGAAATGTAATATCTCCGAAACGGTTTACCACTGCAATTGGGGATTCCTTGAAGCTCCTGGAGTGGCAAGGACTTGGCTTCGACATCAACGGCGAGTACATCACTCACCTACGATTTGCCGATGTAGGGGTCATGGCTGAGTCGCTGGACGATCTAGAACAAATGGTCGGTGGCCTCGATAGTTTCTCACCAAATGGCTCTTAAAATAAACATGGACGAAACATAGGCCATGTGTACTGACTATGTTGTACCCACCACACTCACTGTTACTTTATATACATATATATATATACCTGGGACAAGCGGTCCGATCAGGTCAGTCCAGTTTCGAGAGCAAGGTCAGTAGACGGATCCAACTCGACTGGGCAGCGTTCAGTAAACTTCGTAACGTCTTCTCGTCCAAATTTACCCATGCCTTACGTCGAAGGTGTACAACCATTGCGCGGTCCCCGTGGTGACTCACTGAGCTTGGCATTTCTTTTCGCAATCGAGTCAGAAATGAGGAATCCGGTAGACGAACCAAGATTGCTGACATAGCCTGTCTACAATTAAAAACCTAACATCAAATAACCTAAGTTCAAAATACCTAGAATGTAAACACCTCATGGTTTAATATACCCAAGCAACTAATACCTCAGTACAAAACACCTAAAATTAAAATACCTATGGACTAAATACCTTATGTTTAAAATGTGTATAGTTAAAACACCAACATTTGATATACTAATATTTTAAATACCAAATGGTCAAAATACCTAAAATAATGCGATAGTTTTTAACGAGTAAATCAGTATATTATTCATATTCTTTAGTTGTTTATGGTTTATATAAATAATAATAAGAGCAACTCGCTTCTGGCACTTCGCTTCGCTGCCGCGGCACGCTCGCTTGGCTCGTGCGTTGTTTATCATACACTTACCTAACCTAAAAAATATAATAACATTGTTAAGAGATTAGTTTTAATTTAGTTTTAGACTTTTGGATGCGCCCCCGGCCGGCCTCATAGCACAACGGTTGGACGGTTGATGAGGCAAAAGGCTTCTTGAATTGAGAGCATGTACTAGCAAGCGCAGTGTTGGAGGGCCACCTATCAGATGGACAGACGATATGGCGAAGTTTGCTGGGTCACGTTGCATGCAGGTGGCTTTGAACCGGTCTAGCTGGATATCCATTGGAGAGGCCTATATTCAACAGTGGACAGAAATAGGCTGATATAATGACCTGACGAGTTATAAACGTTGACAAGCTGCGAACATCTCCGGCAACATCAGATGCACCATGTCCCTTGAGACCCCATCAGACCCAACGGCGTTGCTCTAGATCTCCCCATCACCTCGCTCGAAGCCACGAACGCCTCGCTTACTGGATGCATTTCAAAGGTCGACGGGCCATGGCGACTCATATGAAATGAGTGGAGTAGAACAGGCGGAGGCGAGGCTGTGTCAGGAGTGTCCAGGCTGTGTTCTGCTAAAGTGTTCGGGTTGTCGAGGTGTGATGGAAGGTCCTGTTTGGGCTTAAGGCCTAAGGTCCGCAATAGAACACCTTAGAAATTTCCAAAGAAGCTTGGGAGTTTTAACTGGTAATTTATGTGAAAATCAAGCAAGCCTTATTTTCAGTGTGCATACAAGTATGTGCAAACTCTATCAGTTATCTGTATTCTTATTTAGTGTGTGCTCTGTTCCTCAATTGCATCAAAAACCTGACAGGGCTTGTAAGCCAAGTTGTGTGTTGTGTAACCACTAGATGAATGTAAAAAGACATCAAAATATCTACGCACTTTGAGAGTGATACTAGACATTCCGTCAATGGTGTGCTCGGGGCGCCGCGACGTCTGCGTGAAGTGCACGAGGAACTCCACGTAGTAGTTCGTGGCCGTCATCACCCGCGCCGAGGGCAGCCTCCAGTACAGGCAGCTGCGAAATTCCCCGAGGAGCGCGTTGGCTTCTACTCTGTCCAGCGCGTCTTTGCTACACGACGCCGCCGCCAACAGACACGTGAGCGCCAGGACCTGTCGAACGATCCACATCAGACTATAAATGCATTAATGGTCGTACCACCCATTCTGGGAAGTAACAACAACGGTAACTAGCTGCCGTCCTTCCCGGCATATCGTATGAGGCAACTCAGGGGATATAGAATGCACTAGGCGAAGGGCTTGCAATCTGTCACCAACGACTCTTATAACATGACCAGCCCAATATTTAAGCTAAAAAGTGACCTAGGAGATGTTGACGCATCTCTGAGACTATCTACCCCGAAAGGGATTAAGGGACGTAAAAGATAGAGAATAGTGGGCGGCCTGGCAACTGCCACGGTACATACACGGCGCTATCAACACAAAATCACAAACGCATCCAGTAAGTCACGTGATCTTCCTATCTTTTTAATACTTCTATTTACTTAATTTTTTTGCTAATTTCCATATGCAATGCTGTGTCACTTTCTTTCAAATCAGTCAAGCAACTATCCATTAACAGATTGAACAGCCACTGCGACGCTACATAGCCCTGACTCACACCTTTTCGGGTACTGAACCAGTCTGAGTAGGCCCCATTAACCCTAACACAGGCTCCCGAATCCACATATAAAGACTTTAAAGCCCGTATCAAGGTGCTGCCCAAACCAAACGCAGATAGCGCCCTCCACAAATCATTCCGGGGTGCACGATCATACGCCTTTTCTAAATCCATAAAAGCATAGAACGGTGGAAAGCACCGCGGGCCAGGGAAAACCACACTTGGTTGAGTTGGTTTGATGCAATTGGAAAAGACTGTGTTAGGTGTAAAGGCAATTCATAATGTTAGGTGGTTTACATTTATATTTATTTTTTTTAGCTTAGTTTTTTTTATGTATTTAATCAATTCAAAATAAAACTATTATTTACAATATAGAAAGAAAAACAAATAAAATAAAACATTGAAGGAAAAATATCTCCTTTAGCTCATCGCTGTCAGAGAAAGGCACGGTCCCCAACAACCTGGCAACATTACCTCTCTGAATGGCCAAACTAATGCGTTGGCCGAGGTAAGTGCCAGCTTTTGGATCACCACAGGCCTCGGAGAGGCGAACAGACACCTCTTTAATAAAACGTCGTGCCTCGCCTCCCCACGTCCCAAGAGTTTCGACGGCGAAAGGAACGAAAAAGTAGTAATTGACTGAATTTCCATATTTTCGCCGCTTGAAACTCTCAGCCAGCGCCGCCGCAGCTCCCGCCTCGACCTCAGACTTGGACAAATAGCAAGGCGCCAAAGTGTCTACGCACGTGGCGTCCCAAACAAGTGCCCTGCCATTCTTCCAAGGCATCAAAGACATTCCATCCATTTATATTCGTGTTATGGAAACACTAGGAATTATTCTATTTCGCGGCCTTCTGTCACATTTGTTTTATTATAAGCTAAATGCATAAGGATTTTTATAAGACTGATTTTGTTCGGTTGCAAGAAGGCCTAGCGAAGGCGGACTGGAGTTTTCTGCTTGCTATCAATGAATCAACCTATATCAACGCGATCCATCACTCGTGGACCTCAGCCAGCCACTACGAGCGCGACCGCGACCTTTTCAGGACATTGGACCACCCAGCAGGGAGCACTTCATTTCAGTTTGCAACATCGACAGGCCTGTTCTGAGACGTTGATTAAATCACCTAGCATTAAACGTACCACTGCTCGCTGAGCGACATGTATTCGGTGACCAGCCCGACTGTCATGTTCCACGTGTTGCTATGAAAGCACCCAACGAGGCTGTTAGGCGATTCTATGACGTAATGAGTATGATAATATACGACTGCGTTCCTATAAAAAAGCCAGGGCCTGATAACTCAAGGTATAAGGACGCTGAGTGGTGCACAGCAGAGTCCAATCGAGTTATTCAATAAAATATCATTTGCATTAAGTGTCCAAAAAGTATAAGACTGCGGTCAGTTAGCAAGCGTTTCCAAAGTGTAGAAAGCATTTGAAAAAAGGACTATCCACGGTCATTTATTTCATTGTTCTTCGACTGAGTTCACAAGGAACACGTTACATGTTAGTAGCTATAAGGACAAAAACAAAAAACGTTCAGGACCATTAACCGTTGCCCCGCAGTAGTCAGAGGTTCAGGTTTCTTTCTCAGCAATCGCAGTGCTGACCAGATAGTCAGTAATCAATGTACAGATGTAAGCGATGTCGCCATTTACAAGCACTAATTATTACGTGTTCGGGGAACAGGTACGTTTCCCTCTCCGAAGTATTCAATGTATTTCGCAAATGTATCTATAAAGACATGATTCCTTATAATTTTAATTAAATTACAGTTGTTATTGTATTAAAGAAGCATGAAAGTATAATCAATGCCGTCGAAATGCGGTCACTGAGAAGCATGTTAGGAGTGACATTGATGATAGAATTAAAAATAGTGTGACAATAGAAAGGTTGCGGTTTGAAAGAAGATTATGTCACTAAGATTAAAAAGGGCATGCTTCGATGGTTTGGACATGTTATGCGGATAAATGATAACAGATTGACAAAAGGAATATATATGAGTGGAAGGGCGGTTACGTAGGGGCCGGCCCAATATGACATAATATATAACAGTCACATAGACGCTACATTGAAAAAGGGTGACGTTAGGAGTACATATAACCGCCGAGTGTGTATGAGAATATGTATGAGTGTCAATGAAGCGAAAGTGGTCTGTCAGGATCGGGACGAATGGGGATCCGTGATCTCTGCCTGCCCCTCTACAGGGAATCAGGCGCGATGTCTATTTATGTCTGTATGTTATTGTATTTGTTTGATTATTGTTATTTGTAATGTATTATGAATGTTCTTTAGATTGACTGCGATGGGTATCAATGTCAATGGCAGATAGCTTCGCTGACGACATTGTCTAAAAGCGGAGTCGCTGTACGATTTGCAGGAAATCCTGAACAGCATCAGGCATGCTGCATCAGGGTCGGCCGATCGGTTTCATGTGCAACGATCTTGTTGTCTCGGAGCCGATTGCGATCAGTAGAGAAGCACTCGAAGTGATCCAGGTATATGTCTACCTGGGCCAGATTTTGCAAATGGTCTACCCACACAGCAGCTTCTACAGCTTCGAGCGTGAAATTTCCAGAAGGGTGCAGCTAGGCCGGACAGCGTTCGGGAAGCTGCGTCGTGTCTTTTCGCCGCCACTACCGCAGTGTCTTAAGACCAGGGTACTTAATCAGTGCGTCATACCTATAATGACATACGGGGCTGAAACGTGAAGCATGACAGTCAGGCTGACTCAACAATTTCATGTCGCCAGCGAGCAATGGAATGTTCGATTCTGGGAATCTCGTCAAGGGACAGGGTCCGGAATTAGATTATCCGGTAGAGAACCAAAGTCGTAGACATCGTCTATCGATGTTGCAAACTAAATAGGCAGGGGGCCGGCCACGTTAATCGTAGAACCGATGACCGTTGGAGCAAAGCAGTTCTCGAATGGTCACCGCGTCTCGGTAAACGTTGTTTAGGACGCCCCACTGCTAAATGGTCCAAAGACCTGAAAAAGGTCAGCCAAGTGCCAACAGTCAGTCTACACAAAAGCACATAGGCAGCCGGTGAGTCACGTGATCTTCCTAAACGACATAACATGCACCTGGATCTGCGCATCCTGTCTGAGCGCTAAGGCGGGTCAGACACTTGGAGTAGGAGCAGAGCACTCACCTTGACTGGAGCTGACATTTCTTAAGCCTGACACCACGCTTCTCGTGCAGATAGTGGTTCCTCTGCCTTCAACTTTTACTTATTGTTATTCTTTTGCATCCATGGTTACTTCGTTTGCATTCAGGAACATTGAACCAAAAGCAAGTTTATTATTAGTGTGGCTTGCTTTCATCTTTAACACTTGAGGCAAGTATGGCACTGAATATCTCTCTAAGTATATGAGTCTCATCCAACAACGACTACTGCTTTAGGACACCTTACAGATAGACTTTAGTTTTTGTTCGGCTTGTGGCGAATGCCACTCTTTCGTGTTAATGTTATGTTATTATTTATTGTCCAATAATAGTATATTTTTTGGTATTGTCTGTGACACATGACGGTGTGAATAACGACGCAATAAAAAATGTACGCTTTGATTTGACTTGAAAACTACAAAAGTGTATTATTTTCTCTCCCTATAAATGTCCCATCAAATGGCACGAATATCGATCTAAAGGGGATTCCTATCCCATCCCCAAAGTGGTGACCACCGACGTGATTTCGTAAGTCGTGATTTTGTGATTTCGTGACCACACGCATACCACGTGGAACAGTGTGAAAAGCAAGGAAGCCATGCCTGTTCCTCACACCAGAACAGCAGGAGTAAGCTCATCATCATCATCAGAACAGCTTGTAACAGTAAGCAGCGTTCAATCGTTAAAGCGTGGATGGCAAATAATATTAGCTCTTCCAACATTGCTTCAAGAAGGGATTTAACTAATTTATTTTATCAAGAGCATGTGTAGATTGCTTATTATATTGTACTGCACTGTGTGTCTATTATACTGTATTTCTTCAGAAAGAAATGGTACGGTGGTGTGCGCTTTCTAACATCTTGATTATTTTTCTATTATTTGCTACAATGGTGTTGGTGCATATCTAGAGATTATTATTTTTTTTATATGTAAATTGTTGGCTTGCTTGCCTTCTTGCTTGCCTTCTTGCTTTCTTGCCCGCATTGCTTCCGTTGTGTGGTTTTTGGTTTGGCATTTGATTTAATTTTTTTTTTTTTCCCTCAACATGGTTGAACATAAGGACATCATGGACCAACTACGAGCTTTCCAGTCCTCAGCCCATTCAGCGTTCTCAGCCTGAGGTACATAAGGTGGCTCTTAAGCTACCACCTTTTTGGCCGACAAAAGTGAAAGCCTGGTTCGCTATTGCAGAGGCCCAATTCAAAATTAGTGGTATAGCAGCTGATGCCACCAAATACAACCATATCTTGGGCCAACTAGATGCTACAATGGCAGGTGAGATTGAGGATATCCTTATTGATCCCCCGGCCGAAGGAAAATATGATAAGATAAAAGCCACTTTAATACATAGACGCTCTCAGTCGGAGGAGCAAAGGGTTAGGCAGCTGTTGAGTGACGTAGAGCTAGGGGACTTAAGATCTACCCAGTTTCTCAGACGCCTGCGGTCTCTGTCAAATGCAGCGGTATCAGATGATGTTTTGCGTCAACTCTGGTTTCGGAGGCTACCTCATAACGTTCAAGCTATTTTGGCCGCTCCAGCTGACCTTGAACTTGACAAGGTATCTGAGCTTGCCGATAAAATTGTTGAAGTTGCTCCAGTATCCCAGGTCTATGCTGCCACTGTCACACCTACTCCTCCGCAACTGACCTCAATTATGGACCGAATTGAAGAGCTCTCTAAACAAGTCGCGGCCCTTTCTGCAGACCGGCATTTGCGATCACGCGATCGCAACCGCTCTATAAGTCGCAGCCGCTCTGCAAGTCGCAGTGTGTCTCGATGCTGGTACCACCATAGGTTCGGCAAAAACGCCGTTAAATGCATCAAACCCTGCGACTGGGATGAGAAGCTACGGGCTCCGGAAAATCTCAAAAGCAGTCAGTAGCGGCAACGACTGACTGCAATAACATGGGCCTCTCCCAAGGTCACCGTCTTTTTGTCATGGACCGCCTTACCAAACGGCGTTTTCTTATAGACACCTTTGTTGCTTTTCTATTCATTGGCTTGCAGAGAAGAGGCGTCCCTCTTCATCCGAGCTTAGTGCCGCAAATGGGAGCAACATCAACACTTATGGCATTATCAATGTTACCCTTGACCTTGGTCTTCGCAGAAGGTTTCAGTGGCAGTTTGTTGTCACTGATATTACCATTGGAATAATGCGCGCAGATTTTTTAGCTTTTTACCATCTTTTGCCAGACTGCAAGTCTAAGAGGATCGTTGAAGGCCTTACCAGCCTCTCATGCAGCGCTGTTGCTGACATTTCAGACCAACCTAGTATTAAGGCGATTGCTTCTGTAGACCCATACTTTGCACAGTTGCTGGATGAGTTTGCGGACATTGCACGCCCACCTGGAGTCCCAAGGCTGGTGAAACGTAATACGAAGCACCATATTAAGACCACAGATGGACCTCCCATCTCTTGCCGCCCAAGACGCCTGGCGCCGCAAAAACTCATCTTAGCGCGCCAAGAATTTGAGAGCATGGTAAGTAATGGAATTGCACGACCGTCCAAGAGCTCCTGGTCTTCGCCGCTGCACATGGTCCCTAAGAAGGACAATACATGGCGCCCGTGTGGTGACTACCGTGGGCTCAACGCCAGGACTGTTCCTGATTGCTACCCTGTGCGCCACATTCAAGACTTTGCTCACAACCTTGCGGGTGCCAAGATATTTAGCACCCTGGACTTAATAAAAGCTTTCCACCAGATTCCTGCCGTGGAAGAGGACATCGCCAAGACTGCTATCGTCACGACGTTCGGATTATTCGAGTGTCCGTTCATGACCTTTGGATTGCGAAACGCTGGACAAACTTTTCAACGCTTCATTGATGAAGTGACGCGTGGTCTCAATTTCTGTTTTCCGTATATTGACGACATCCTAGTTTTCTCACCGGACAGGGACACCCATCGCAATCATCTGAGGACTATTTTCACCCGTTTTCGACAGTACGGAGTGGTCATTAACCCACCAAAGTGTACCCTCGCCGCTAGCGAGGTCACTTTTCTTGGGAATCACATTAGTGCTGAGGGCACTCGCCCTCCTCCTCAGCGTGTACAGTCAATAGTTGAATTTCCTCCTCACAAAACCGTACAGGGCATGCGTCGTTTTCTGGGAATGTTGAACTACTACCGCCGCTTTATTCCCTACGCTGCCCAGTACCAGGCCCCGTTAGTAGAGGCTATTGCTGAAATCAACGGAAAGGGGAGCAAACCTTTCACTTGGACTGCGGAGCTTTTGAAGACTTTTGAGGAATGCAAGAAGAGTTTGTCAAATGCAACGCTCCTTCAACACCCTATGAACGATGTGCCCCTTGCACTTTTCACAGACGCTTCTAGCCTCCATATTGGCTCTTGTTTACAACAACTTGTCAACGATGTATGGTGCCCACTTGCCTTTTTCAGCAAAAAGCTGACAAGCAAGCAGGCCTTGTGGCCAGCTTATTACCGGGAGCTTTTGACGGTGTACGAAAGCGTACAGCATTTCCGCCATATCCTTGAGGTCCAGCATGCCACCATCTATACTGACCATAAGCCACTGCTGTTCGCTTTCGTGCAGCGACGTGAAAAACTACCACCGGCACCGCTGAACCAATTGAGCTTTATCAGCCAATTCACCACTGACATTACAGAAATGAGGTCATACGCCAGAGAACTAAAGTTACCGACATTATGAAAAGAATTAGCACGCTGAAGTGGAGTTGGGCTGGTGACGTATGCAGAAGGACTGATGGTCGCTGGAGTAAAAAAGTCCTAGAGTGGAGACCGCGTCTCAGTAAACGTAGTGTAGGGCGCCCCTCGGCAAGGTGGGAAGACGACCTGTGCAGGTTGGCCGGCATCGAATGGATGCGAACGGCCACTGACAGGGAGAAGTGGCGTTATTTGGGGGAGGCCTATGTCCAACAGTGGATTCAGACAGGCTGATGATGATGATGATTACATAAAAGGTGCTGACAATATCGTGGCTGACTCCATGTCGCGCATCGAGTCTATTTCACTTGTATGCGAGTATGAAGAACTTTCCAGGTCGCAAGAAAATGATCCGGAACTATCTGCTCTTCGTCAGGGTGATTCCAGCCTCCAGCTTAGCAAAATAGTTATTCCAGGAACTTCAACCTCCATCATGTGCGCCGTCACAACAGGGAAACCACGTCCGTGTTTAACCCCTCCATTCCGTCGCGAAGCTTTTAATAAATTGCATGGCCTTAGTCATGATCATCCTGGTATTCGAGCTACTACCCGCCTTGTCACCGATAGGTACGTTTGGCCTTCAGTAAATAAAGACTGCTGCGAGTGGGCACGTAACTGCGTTTCTTGCCAGCGTTCTAAAGTGGCACGCCATAACACCGCTCCGCTTGGTAATTACGATTTGCCTTCGGGCCGGTTCAGTCACATTCACATCGATATCATCGGTCCGATGACTCCTTGTAATGATTACCGTTATTGCCTCACAGCTATCGACAGAGTTACAAGGTGGCCTGAAGTATGGCCAATGCGGTCGATCACGGCCGAAGAAGTTGCTGAGACCCTTACTCGGGAATGGATCTCCCGATATGGTGTCCCAGCTATCATCACTACAGACCAGGGAGCTCAATTCGAGTCCGATTTGTTTCGCCGACTCACTCGTCTTTTCGCCGCAAAGCGCAATAGAACTACGTCTTACCATCCCAGTGCTAACGGTATGATCGAAAGGGTGCACCGGCAGCTGAAAGCCGCCCTTATGAGCCACGGAGACTCGTGGATCCATGCTCTGCCTTTGGTCCTGCTTGGGATGCGGTCGGCTTTCAAAGAAGACCTTGGGGCGACTGCTGCTGAGATGGTGTTTGGAGAAACATTGCGTCTTCCCGGAGATATGTTGTCTTCTTCAGCATCTCCCAACGATTTCCAGGGACTGAATTTTTAAAACAGCTTAGGAATAAAATGACGGTTTTGCGACCAGTTCCTGCATCGCGTCACTCAAACCCTGCTATGTTTGTTCTTAAAGACATATCAACTGCGACGCACGTCTTCTTGCGGGAGGATGCGGTCAGGCGCCCTCTGCAGCCACCATACAATGTCCCTTCAGAGTCGTGGATCGAGCCAGTGACGGCAAGACCATGACTCTGATGATCAAGGACAAGAAGGTAGTGGTTAGTATTGATAGGCTCAAGCCAGCGTATTTGGAAAACCTACCTTCTGATGGCCCCTCCACCACTGACGCCCCAAAATGTAATGTAACACCCAACCCTAAATCTTTGCCACCACCAGCACAACCGCCTTTCTTTTCGAAATCAGGCAGGATAGTGAAATTTAAAAAGGACAATGATTACGTATATATTTAATATTGTTAGTCTGTGTTGTACTTGTACCGTGTACATTTAAAGTTCTTTATTATTATTCATATTATTTCTATATGACTCCGTAGGGGGGCGGTGTGGCGAATGCCACTCTTTCGTGGTAATGTTATGTTTTTATTTATTGTCCAATAATAGTATATTCTTTGGTATTGTCTGTGACACATGACGGTGTGAATAACGACGCAATAAAAATGTACGCTATGATTTGACTTGAAAACTACAAAAGTGTATTATTTTCTCGGCCTATAAATGTCCCATCAAATGGCACGAATATCGATCTAAAGGGGAATCCTATCCAATCCCCAAAGGCTGGCAACCCCAGTAATAGTCAGACGTATAATATTAGCTCGTAAGGCAATAAATTTATAACTAGTATAAAATGTTTGATAGTAAGTTAGAACCAATTTCCTAAGTAGGATATGGAATTTGATTATTGGTAAATAACATAAAACATCAAATTCCTATACACAAGTTATTCTGTCGGTAAGTTTGCAAATAAGTCGATTAACAAACTGTGAAATTGATCTTTAAACCTACTATAACATAAGAAGTCGTGTGTTATAACGTGTTCGGGGAAGTATTTAAACAATTTAATAAAGTTATTAAACAATTCCGAAGATTAACGTATAAGTTTAACCCGTGAGAAGGCGCGCTATGAGCAATTTGCTCACAAGAAAATTTAATTCAAAATTTTTTTGTCTTTCTCTTGGCACACCAATTCAAGCACTTAAGTAGCTTCCTTTCAATTCACCCCTCTCCCCTGGCGCAGTTCTCAATCCACTCAGTGGCGTTGCGACCGCGCAGCAAGGCGTTTGTGGAGGCCGTGTACCAACGTGCGGCAACTTGCTCATCACGCGCGTATCCGTGTAAGTATTTATTTTTGTGGTTTAAAAAAGTTAGATTGTTATTTCTGCCATATTATTTCATTTGTTTGATTTATATTAGTTGATTATCATGTAGAAACTCTTTAGTAATAATGTTTTTATTTTTATTTTTCTTCTAGCTACACAGATGTGTTCGTGGTTGGAAGAGGATTCTGCTGATGAATTGGATGCAGATCTTGTAAATGGGGAACAATATCGTGTTGACAGCATAGAAAGCGATAGTTCTGTCATCCGTAGTTTTCACGAAACTGATACGGAGCAGTCGTCGGATGAAAACGATGCCGATATTTCTACTGCCGCGACTCAACAACAAAGAGGTAGGATCCCATACTATATTGGCAAAGATCATTCCACAAAATCCACAAGCCTTTACGTAACGTACGTACTAGGAGTTATAACATAGTTATCCACCTGCCAGGAGTAAAAAATGTAGCTAAGAATGCCAAAGAACCTTTACAATGTTTCTCATTGTTTGTGGATGATACCACGATAGACAAAGTAGTCCCGTACACGAATGTGTACATAACTACACTACAAGAAAAGTTTTCACGTGAACGGGATTGCAAACTTATAGATGCAGTTGAAATAAAAGCACTGAGACAAGTGCATATTGTCTCTGGCTGCAATACTTAGAATAAATCTCACCGTGCTCATTCTTGCAACAGGGCCATATGTCTCAGAATAGTCCACGCCTTTTTTCTGTGAATAACCTTTTATAACTAGACGTGCTTTGTAAAGTTCTTCACTTCCATCTGCATTAAGTTTTACCTTGTAAATCCATTTACATGGAATTGCCTTTCTTCCTTTTGGTAACTGTACCAATTTCCAGGTTTCATTCTCATTTAATGATTCCATCTCTTCATTCATAGCTTTTATCCACTTAGTTTTATCATTCCATTCTACAGCCTCTTTGAATGTCTGAGGTTCAACAATTTCATCATTTAACTCTGAAACCATTGACATCACAAAATCCTCAAATCTTGCAGGTACCTTAACCCTAGAAAGATAACCTACGTCAAAAAGGCGCCCGCGCGATGAATATCGTGCTGTCTTTTTTAACTGACAATACGCATCGAGTTGTGCTTTTCAACCTACTCCGTCGTCGATCTACTCTCCCACGGGATGACCATATTTTCGCAGTAAGTACCATAGTTTAGATAATACAGCGAACTCATGCGCTCTTTAGGCGTAAGGTTATCTTTTATGTAACTTTGAGCGATTTTTTACTGTCGTATTATTGCACATAGAGTGATGTTTATGTGTTTTGTTTCAGGAGAGATCATTTAGTATATTAATATGACAAGCAAAAGAAGATTGGCAGATGATCAAATGCAACAGATCCTTGGGGAATTAAAAAATACACGATTTTGACCAGTTTGTAGCTCAATATTACTATGGACCTTTGTCGCTAGTTTCGTACAAACCCAAACCATCAAAGATGGTTTATTTCTTATCTTAAGGTCTCCTCAACTGAACTACAGGCAAGTCGTAAATAATTGTGTATTATAGATGGCCTATGGCAATGTTTTATGGTATTTAAACATTACTTTCGTGAATTCGTATATCATATATTGTCATAATGTTTTGTCTGAAAATGAAAAGTCATTAAACCGACGAGAACACATGAAAAAACTTAGTACTCGGCTAACTGCCCCTTGGATACCGCAAAGCTTAGATGCTCCCATTTTGCCAAGACATTTTCGGAGTAATATTGAAAATATTCTCCCAGGGTCCCATGGCCAAGCTTCTGCAGATAACGAAGAGGCTCCAGCAAAGAAAGGCGTTACTGTAACTACTGTACTTGTTAAAAAAAAAATTACTTCCGCCAAATGTCGAAAAACACTGTGTGGTGAACACAGAATTGAAGTTTGTCATGCCTGCTTATAAAGTGCCCTTTTTGATGTAATGATTGATTTTTGAGACTAATTATTTAATAGTCAAACTAGTTTATACGAAAAAATTGCATTACTTCTGTGATTTCTCTTAATTTAATCAATTTACATAGAAGACCGTAACGTTTTGTAAATTTTTAAAGTAGATAAATTTTTATTATTAAAAAATATTTAAAATAAATAATTTCGTACGGAATATCATTTTAATTTCAAAATAATAGTCTAAACCCCTAAAATAATACATTTATTAGCCAATATATTACTTATTACCATTACATAATGACATTTGAAAATCGTGCGCCTTTAAAGCGTATGGTTATCTTTTACGTAAGTCGTGGGATGGTTATCTTTCTAGGGTTAAGCGATGAGCGATCTCTTAGTGTCATCATTTCTTGTTGTACAAGTTCTTCCGGTTCTAAGAACTCTGTCTCAGTATCAGATCCTGTGTCTAGTTCTACTGGATTGCTATTGACTCTTTCTGTCTCTTTTAGCAACTCAGCAATTGGTTCTGGAAAAACAATGTCTTTTGTATTTATTTCTGGAATGTCACTGATGGATTCTGATGAAATATCCTTCATATCTTCGTTACAATTCAAGTTCTTTTCATCAAATATCACATCTCTAGAACGAACAATTTTGTTCTTCTCTGAAACCCAAACTCTGTAACCTTCATCATTGTCATAACCGATAAGTGTTCCTTTGATTGCTTTCTTATCTAGCTTCTTCCTAGTCACCTTAGGAACATGCGGAAAACACTGACTTCCATATAAATTCAAATACGCAGATGCTTAATTCTGGGTTTTTTACTGTGTCCGTCAACAAATACTGGGGAGTAGTTGTTGACGGACCTGTCCTGTTTAGTATATAAACTGCGATGTTTACCAACTCAGCCCACAAACTCTGCCATGTCATTTGTGTGCATCATAGTTCTCATTGCTTCAACAACGGTTCGATTGTCTCTTTCAACACAACCGTTCTGGTTTGTAGTATGAGGCATTGTTTGCAATGGCCATCTTTGGTTTATGTCATACTCTAGTAGCATTCTTCTGACATTTTAATAATCAAATTTTCCTCCATTGTCACTCAAAAACTCTTTTACTGTATGTCCTGTTGTCTGAATCTTAGCTAACATAAGTTCAATCTTTTTGTGTACTTTCGATTTATTTTTCAGAAAATAGACAATCCGAAATTTTCTGAAATCGTCCTTAAAGAGTACAAAGTACTTGTATTTTAATAAAAAACTAGGAAACGGCCCGCATACATATGCATGTATTAGCTCCCCGGGTTTCTTAGCTCTTTCTCTTGTTCCAAATTTCAACTTGTGCGCTTTCCCATACATGCGACCATCACATATTTCTCTGTCTAGCTTTAACTTGATCCCAAGTTCTCTCTCTACAACCTATTTTACATGTGCTTTGTTCCGATGTGCCAACCTTTCATGATACAGTTGCAACTGATCTTCTTGTGAAACATGATTGATCGTTACTTGTGACTCAGGTCTGATATTTTTCACTTTTAATTTGAAAAGACCTCCCCTTTTCTGTCTTGTTCCAACAAGATTAACCACACCATGTTGCTGAAGCTTGCATTCTGTAGTTGTTGACATAAAAAAGCTGTTATCCATTCTATCTTGAGCTGACA
Source organism: Leucoptera coffeella (assembly GCA_030578115.1). NCBI lineage: Eukaryota > Metazoa > Arthropoda > Insecta > Lepidoptera > Lyonetiidae > Leucoptera > Leucoptera coffeella. Next base: position 3,067 of record JAMBLF010001962.1, on the reverse strand, counting down.
GTACTGAAAATAGGTTTTTCTGTACTGAAGGCACGTACCACACATCACTCAACAGAATCATCACCTTACTGCTCTTAACATCAGCTTCTAAAAGTACAGTTCCTTTTCCAATAGGTTTGACTGTATCACCTTTTGCTGTTGTTACTGTGTGTGAAGATTTGAATGCCTCAAACGTCTGGAACAGGGACAGTGTTGCTAGCGTCCGTAGGATTTACCGTCTATTCGTAGAAGAGCCCTACACGTGTCCCTTGGGTGGTGCTAAATGAGTAACAAGGAGCGAAGGCAGCTCCATGGCTGAGGGAGCTGACACCCTGAAAGATGGAAAGCGAGTCTGTGCGCTTAGAAGTAGCAGCCCTACTAACAGACTAGGGCACTATGGGCTAATAACTCGTATGCCTGAATCAAAAAATTATTACTGAAACTCGAAGAAGCAAAAACCGGACTGATAACAAACAACTGACCTTTGGCACGAAACAACGGACAATGATTGGCTGCTGGAATGTACGAACAATGCGGGAAGAAAGCCGACTAAATCAAGTCGCAAAACGCTTCACTAAGTACAAACTAGATATACTAGGAATAGCAGAAGCAAGATGAAAGGAATTTGGTGAACATCGAGTGGGGGACCTAACATTGCTGTACTCGGGCAAGGCTGACAAGCATCAATCCGGAGTAGCAGTGCTGCTTAGTAAAAAGGTCAGAAGAAGTTTAGTTGACTGGAAACCTGTATGAGAGTAGGGAAGATTACAGTTGTTCAGTGCTATGCTCCTACCAATTTGGCAGAAATCTCAGTCAAGGATGCCTTTTACGACCAGCTGAATTCTGAGATCCGCAAAATCAAGTCGCAATACATTGTCATAGGCATAGGTAACTTCAATGCTCAAATCGGAAGTGACAATCGTGATATCGCAAACATGCCCCGGGAACGCGGACAGACAATGGTGGGATTTTGCTGTGAGAACGACGTCGTACTGGGAGGATCCATTTTCCCACACAAGGACTGTCATAAGGTGTCATGGGTCTCGGCGGACCACCGCACGGAGAACCAGATAGATCACATTATGATCAAGAGAATGTGGAGGCACTCACTTTTAGATGTAAGAAACAAACGAGGTACTGACGTGAACAGTGACCATCACTTAATCGTCGCCAAGATCAGGCTCAAAAAAGCAGTCGCTCAAGAGAGATCTAAACCTAATGTTAAGAAGTTTGACATCAAGAAGCTGGTTGATCCTGAAATGCGAAGGCAGTTTTCGGTAGAACTTCACAACCGATACCATGAAGCTGCTTCAGTGGAGGAGCGGTGGAGCGCCACTAAAAACGTACTGCAAGAGTGCTGCAGGGAAGTCTTAGGCTACAAAGATTACTCTAGGAAAGAGTGGATTTCTGATGAGACCTGGGCCAAAATCCAAATCCGGAAATCCCTCAAGGATAAGCTCAACACCGCTCGGGAATACGCTGCCAAAGAGAAAATTGCCTATGAATACTTCTTGGCTGAAAGTGACGTTAGCGCAGCGTCACACGCGATAAACGCAGATGGGCAGACACCGTTGCTGACAAAGCTGAATATGCTGTAAGGATGGGCAATATAAAGGGGCTCTATGAGGCAGGACGGGAGCTGTGCAAAAAAGCCGAATCAGAACGCCCAATTTAAGATCTCAATGGACAAACCTTGGTAACAATAGAGGATCAGCTCAAAAGGTGGCATCAGCACTTTAGTGACATATTCCGAGCTGCAGACTCTGGAGTTGATGAGGAAAATACACAGCATGCTAATATCTCCCAATGGCAGCTTAGTATAGATGTTCTTCCTCCAAGCAGAGATGAATTAGCAAAAGCCATCAAATCACTGAAGAGCGGTAAAGCCCCTGGAAATGATGGTATTCCTATTGAAGCCCTGAAGGCTAATGCACAGGTAACAGCAGATATACTGTATTCCTTGGTAAAGAATATCTGGGAGGACGAAAACGTGCCTGAAGACTGGAAAGAAGGGATTGTAGTGAAACTGCCCAAGAAGGGAGATCGATCAGTATGTTCGAATTGGCGAGGAATCAATCTGTTACCAACATGCTCCAAAGTTATGTGCAGAGTGCTTCTTAGTAGGATTGCTCCAGAAGTAGATAAATTCCTAAGGGAAGAGCAAGGAGGCTTCAGACCTTGCCGGTCATGTACCGATCAACTAAGTTTGCTGAGAATAATCTTGGAACAGTGCAATGAAATGCAGTATGAGGTGTTTGCACTGTTCGTTGACTTCGAAAAGGCGTTTGATCGAGTGAAATGGAGCAGCATTTGGAAGATTCTGAATGCACGCGGAATTTCCAGCAAAATCATAGGAATTATTAAGGGCCTCTATGAAGGTTCTACTTGCAGAATACTTCACAAGGGTAAGCTTACAGATCCTGTATCTGTCACAGCAGGAGTGAAGCAGGGATGCTTACTTTCTCCTCTTCTTTTCTTGATTGTCTTGGATGATGTGATGACGAGAGTGACCTGCAAGGAATGTAGAGGGTTGCCTTGGATGACAGGGAAACACCTCGAAGACATAGACTTTGCTGATGACCTGTGTTTACTCTCAACCAATCGCGAAGACTTACAATCTAAGACCAGTGATCTCGTCAAAGAAGCAGTGCTGGAAGGACTACGCATCAACTGTTCCAAAACCAAGGAAATGCGTCTCCATGCCGTAGACGCGCAGCCTCTCTTAATCAGTGATGAGCCCATTGAACGGGTCTACAAATTCACTTACCTCGGTGGAGTAGTGAGCCCGGAAGGAGGAGCAGATCTGGACATGGATTCTCGCATTAACAAGGCGAGGTCAGCTTTTGCCCAGCTAACACCTGTGTGGAAGTCCAACATAATAACCCGTCGAACCAAGGTAAGGATTTTTGAATCTAACGTCAAATCAGTCTTGATGTATGGGTGTGAAACGTGGTTTGTCAGAAAGAATTTAGCCCAAAGGCTCCAAGTATTTGTCAATAAATGCTTGCGACGAATTCTGGGGATTTTCTGGCCACGCACTATTTCAAATACCGAACTATGGAGATTGACAAGACAAAAAACTATAGAG
>JAMBLF010001961.1:0-19218 GCA_030578115.1 Leucoptera coffeella | reverse complement strand
TATTTTTTTAATAATAGTAGTAGAGTTTTAGTAATTCGACGTAGTTCAGTTGTTTGGGGATTGAGTCTGTATCAGTGGGTACAGGGTTCAAATCCTGATTAGGTATGTACCAATGGAAATGAAGTTTAATGAATTTCTATGTATATTTTCGTAAAAAATATGTATACATTTACGAGATGTATCGAATGCTACGGTGAGGGAAAACATCACGAGGAAACCTACCTGTTCGCCGAACAGATAATAGTGCTTGTAAATGGCGATATAGCTTACCACCTGTCACATTAAGTACTAACTATCCGGTCAACACGTGAGTTCGAGGTGTCCATAGAATGACTACTTTCGCGATTGCGAAAATGGAACTTCTGACTACCCCGCAAGGGTTAATGGTCGTAAACGCGTTTGTCTTTATTTTTTATTTCTTGCTGGCGTCATCTGTGATAATTATGTTAAACTAATTGCAACTTAGGTTTCTCTATGTAGCGCTCTAGAGGTCGCCACATACTCTTTAGATATTACATCTTCTGGTTCAGTTCACCACGTAAGGGATTGAAAGACGTTAATGTATATGTATGTATATATACTCAACAATCGCTTCAACATTTACCACAAAACTAGTGAATGTATGTGTATGTATGTACTCAATTGCTTCATCATCAGCCTGTATCAATCCACTGTTGGACATAGGCCTCCCCAAAATGACGCCACTTCTCCCTGTCAGTGGCCGTTCGCATCCATTCGATGCCGGCCAACCTGCGCAGGTCGTCTTCCCACCTTGCCGGGGGGCGCCCCACACTACGTTTACTGAGACGCGGTCTCCACTCTTGGACTTTTTTGCTCCAGCGACCATCAGTCTTCTGCATACGTGACCAGCCCAACTCCACTTCAGCGTGCTAATTCTTTTCATAATGTCGGTAACTTTAGTTCTCTGGCGTATCACCTCATTTCTGATGCGATCTACCAGAGAAACCCCGAGCATCTTCCGCTCCATAGCACGCTGAGCGATCTTGAATTTGTGGGCTAGTCCCGCAGTGAGTGTCCACGTCTAAGATCCGTACGTCATAACGGGGTGCACACACAGAATCACTCAATTGCTTAATGTATGTGTATACTGTATTTGTATGTGTATTGCCTCTGTATTTCCGGAGGTATTTAATCCACAGATGTTCAAAACTAGGGTGCATAAGCATTTTCTGGGCAAGCTCGCTACATCTTAGACTCGGTCTGTCGCCTCCTTCGAGGTGCAAACAGGGTCAAGAGTGAACCCATACATACATACATACACATCACGCCTGATTCCCTGCAGAGGGGCAGGTAGAGATCACGGATCCCCATTTGTCCCGATCCTGACAGACCACTTTCGCTTCATTGATATTCCTACATCCTCTCATACACTCTCGGCGGTTATAGGTACCTTTTTTCAATATAGCGTCTATCTGACTGTTATATGTATTATCAAGAGTGAACCCATATCAGTTAAAAAAAATACTCTCGTGTGTACTCTTCAATCGCTTCGCCACCTACTACCAAACTCCCAAACAAAAAACAAACGCATTCACGACCATTAACCCTTGCGGGGTAGTCAGAGGTTCAGGTTTCCATCTCCGCTATTGCGAAGGAAATAATTCTATGGCCACCTCAAACCCACGTGTTGACCAGATAGTCAGTACTCAATGTGACAGGTGGTCAGCCATGTCGCCATTTACAAGCACTAACTATTACCTGTTCGACGAACAGGTAGGTTTCCTCACGATGTTTTCGCTCACCGTATAATTCGATGCATTTCGTAAATGTGTTTTTATTACGAAAATGTAATTCATGAAACTTTTCCATTGGTACATGCTCAAGTGGGATTTGAACCCTGTACCCTCGATACAGAGCCAAGTCCCAAACAACTGAGCCAAGAACAAACAAAAACTGAAACAAGAGTGAACCCATTTCAGTTAGAAAAAAAAACTCTCGTGTGTACTCTTCAACCTACTACCAAACTCCCCTCCATTTCAGATCAAGCACAAACTAACGTGGCAGGCGCAGAGACAGCTGGTTACGGACGCCGCGTCCCTCATTCGCTCGTTTGCCAAAAACAACTCAAACTTGCAAGTGATAGCCGACAAGGCGCATAGACTTAGTGGGCAGAAGGATCTTGTAACAGGTATGTATCTACCACCTGGGGGCTTAGTTCACTAATTTTAGTGACAATTTTAGTTCAGTAGTAATACAATAGTTAATATTGGCAGTAATTTGTCACTTGGTACTCCACTAAAGAAATGAAATTCTATTTATTCACTATAAAGATCATAAACACTACATTAGCTGAATGATAACATTGAGTACTATCTGGTCAACATGTGGGTTTGAGGTAGCCATAGAATTACTACTACTAATCTCTTATGGAAAGTTAAAACAAAACATTTTGTCATGAAAAAAAGTCATTAAAATACGAATTAAATATTGTTAGTAATAAAAAATAAATTCAATTAAACTATTTGGTGTTTCGTAAAGCAAGATTTGCACAGAAGAAATGCCAATAAACTCTGCAGACAATATTCAACAACAGATACATTACAAATGAAGATTTTGAATTATATTTGTGTTAAATCTATTGCAGATGATGGCAAGAGCAATGAAATTACAGAATTATTGGAGTTTGTACCTAATAAGCCTCTTAATAAGGAAGCGAAGGATGTTGTAAGTTAATTTGTATATAAATAGCGCAGTATTTGAAGTTAAATGAATAGTTTTGTTGGTTAAAATACGTACGTACGTGGGGTTTTGATGTCACATTGAATATAAAAATTGATGATCAGTTGCTAGTTGTTGAAGCGATCAACAACATTTTTACAAGTCTGCAAAGTTCTGTCCAATAACTGATTAAAGGACGTGATTGTGTATGAAATGATATCTTTTTGAAAAGAAAATCTTTTGTCCAACATAAGGATCATACAAATCACTTCTTGATAGTCATAAAATCACTACATAGTATAAAACAAAGTCGCTCTCTCTGTCCCTATGTCCCTTTGTATGCTTAAATCTTGGAAACTACGCAACGGATTTTGATGCGGTTTTTTTTAATAGATAGACTGATTCAAGAGGAAGGTTTATATGTATAATAACTGAGTAGGCTATATATTTTATACACGTGCTAAGCCGGAGCGGGTCACTAGTATATGTATGTATCATTAACAGGTCCCAAAAAAGCCCGTCAGGAGCGGCAGACACGCGAAGCTCCTGATGCGCCTATACACCAGCATCGGCAAGAACCTGTCGCCAGCGCAGTGCCACAAAATCCTGGGGAACCGCGGAGTCTTGTCCTGGGACCGCAGTGCCTTTAAGAACTCCCTCCTACTGACTATTGACTGTCTGGAGAACTTCAATAAACTAGCCAAGCTTGGAAACCAGTATATAAGTGAGTTTATATTAATAATATTTGGACATTATTATAACAATGGCCACATTGTTTTAGTTCCAAAATAGTGGCGCTGTAGTCAACGGAGACCTGTCAAATGCCAACCGGTCGTTTTCATAATGTAGTCAAACATCTATTTGTTAAATAATTTAATTAAACATACATATTTTTCCGACATTTTTATCATAAACAACGTTGAACTATTGATAAACAAATAGATTATTCGAAACTGATTAGAAATTGAACCTTGACAGGTCTCCATTCTCACTAGCGCCCCTAGCGGGATAAAAAAGTGAGGAATGCTGCCATTGCACTAGCCCCTTGGTAGGTACATTTAAGACTTGTGTTAAGGGTATTAGTCAACGTATATTTAAGAAATATATACTTATTATATAGATAAATACATATATAGCATATATAATCAACGACCAGACTGTAAAGCAGAAGAAAAGCGTTGTTCTTAACACTGCCTCCACCGTGAAACTTTGGGACCTCACGATTAGCGTTCAGGCGGCTAACCGATCGCGCCACGGAGGTTGTCGTATTGTGGTAACTAGATGTCGTTCTTTCATGTAGGAGGTAAAAGTGAGTAACCAACATATACATAAGTATGTGTATCACGTGGACACACCGCGGCGGTCGAGGTCAGGGCCCTTACTCCACTAATTAACTTTGACAGCCACTCAACTGCGTCGCTATAGCGATACTTCAGCGTCTCGGCCGTAAAAGTGCCACTCTGCTAATATTTCGACAGCCACACTTGTGCCTCAATAGCGAGTCAGTGGTACTTCAGTGGCCACTCAAGTATGGTAATGTCAATAGTGGAGTACGAAATATAAGGATCTTGACCTGACATTGACTGACGTTTGGTTAGTGGAGTAGCTTTTTTTGTACTTCAGACGCAGATGTAGTTCGATAGCCCCTCAGTGGCCAAAATTTGTTAGTGGAGTGCCAAAAGTGTCAAATTACTGCCACTGAAGTGATACAATATAGATACTGAAGTAATATTGTGGCTAAAATGAATTAGTGGAGTAAGGGCCCAGTGCTCTTGGCCACATATCCTTTACCGTAATTACATGTCCCGTGCTAGCTGGGACGTAAAAATAATGTTACTTAGCTGCCATTCTTCTCATGTAGGAAGTGAATAAGGGATAATGGAATCTGTAGGGTGATGGGCTAGCATTTATGAATGTTCTATTATGACGTCGCAATCCCATTCATGGTAAAAATTGAAGGAGTTGTATCACCGAGGTTCTGACTAATATTAATGCTAAAAACTGACCTAGGAGATATTATACTGTTCCGTCTATCCCGAAAGGGATTAAAGGACGTAAATGTATATGCATGATATTATTAATAATACTTCACAGATGGTATAAAAGTGCGATTCCACCCATTGACTCCTGATGGCAAAGAAAAGAAATCAACCGGCGAGGAAACTAAAAAAGATGCAGGTATATATGTGATTTACTTTTTTATTTATATGTATAACTTGTATAACTCTTTACAGTCGCTAACGGTGAGGGAAAACATCGTGAAGAAACCTGCCTATCCCTCAGGATAGGTAATAGTCAGTACCTATACGTATACGGCGGTACGGTTCACTACCTATCACGTTGGGTGCTGTCTATCTGGTGATACGCGGGCTTCGAATGACCCATACCTAACATGCCTTCGAAATTTCGGAGATGGGCATTCAAGCCTCTGACTACCCCGCCATAATAAAAAAGGGAGTGTGTATACACAAGTCGTGAAGCGTATGTTATGTTATAACTTGTATTGCATTTACACAGAGGCTTCAATAAGATGCTAAGATCTATACTATCTATCTCTGGTTTTTTGTTTATTTTTATTTCTGTTAGTTATTATTAATGGCTTCTTGACTTGCTGTAAGCAGGGTCCTTACTCCACTAATTCATTTTAGCCACAATATTACTTCAGTATCGATACTGTAATACTTCAGTGGCCGTAATTTGACACTTTTTGGCCTCTGAAGCGCTATCGAACTACATCTGAAGTACTTCTGCGTCTGAAGTACAAAAAAGCTACTCCACTAACCAAACGTCCGTCAATGTCAGTTCAATAGCCTTATATTTGGTACTCCACTATTGACATTTCTATACTTGAGTTGCCACTAAAGCGCCACTGACTCGCTATTGAGGCACAACTGTGGCAGATCAAAATATTAGCAGAGTGACGCAGTTGTGTGGCTGTCAAAGTTAATTAGTGGAGTAAGGGCCCAGCTAGTTACTCTATTCGAATACCACACTAGCATTATGATAATAATATAAATACTTGACAAGATACACGTAACAACAATCGTTAGGGCATTTTACTGTCACAGCAAACGGGTTCTAACTGAGCTGGTTTTGTATCATTATATTGTTAATGTTTATCTTATTAATTATGTGAGACCGGGTCAAATCACGATAAATTTATAAAGATATGTGATTACCTTTATTTTGCCCGTTTTGACCCACTTGCATAGGCCGTGGTCGCGGGAAGACTCACATCATTAATAAAATGAGTATAAATCGCGAGTGTTTAAAAATAACTTATGTTTATCTTTCTTTTAGTGACCAATGGGACATCAGCTAAATCAGACAAGAAGGAGATTGAAGAAAAAACCAAACAAACACCAGGTAACTAATACATATATTCACGTACTTTTATTACTATTACGATATGGTAACATGCTTGTCTAAAAATATCGGATCCCCCTTGTCAAGAAATGATATTAAGGATATCTACAGAGTAAGGAGTAAACGCGATGGACCTCTCAACACCCCTATTGTGATTGAGACCTCCTCGGCAATAATTAAAATGGAGTTTCTACAACTAGCCAAGGCGTTCAATATACGGAATAAGTCAAAGTTATGTGCCAAACATCTGGGTGAACGCTCTGAGGCGAATCATGATAAGCTCATTTTTGTGGCCGAACAATTAACAGCTAAGGCCTCTCGGCTCTTTTATCTTGCTAGGGATTTTGCGAAGAGTAACCATTACAAATATTGTTGGACAGCTCATGGTAAAATTTATTTGCGTAAAGCTGAAAATTTACCTATCGTTAATATTAAAAATGAGGCTCAGTTTAAGGCATTGTCTTCAAACACTAATACGAATTGACTAGTTGTGTATCCCTTCATCTATTTCAATCTATTATTTTTCTATATAGGTAGATTAGTATCTGTCTTACTCTTAGCGCTTATATGTATCATTCTTCATCTCACTTACTGTAATAATGAGCAAAACATTTCTCACTTACCATGTAAATATTATGAAAATGCACTTTGTTTTCTAATGTCATCATACTGCACGCCAACTCATGCACACACAAAAACAATACGAACCATCCCACTCAATCATATAACTTGTATATATACTGATATATCTACCTATCTAATTTATTTCACACATTATATTTTATTTATGTATGTAGTATTCATACTATCTTATGTTTTATATAAATCTCTAGTAACCAAAATTTTTAGTTTATTTATCCATCCACTCTTCTATGCGGATAAATTAAATAGTTTTGAAATTCCTTTTAAAAATATAGGTTTATTTATGATCAAGAAATGTTTCAATCATGAAGGTTTATGTCATTACAGTCCCTGTAGTCTTACGTTAAGAATGTTATTGTCACAATCATACCTCTTCTTCCCTTCTTATGGATAGTTGCTTGCAAAATATACATGAATTAGACGAGATGGAAATAGCTCACTCTTTTTCCTGTACCATAAATAACTTTCATGAACATGTTCCAGTCGTCCCCGATAGTCTCAAAATATTTTCTCAAAATATAAGGAGTGTATACCGCAATTTTGATGATCTCCAAATTAATTTGTCGGAACTAAGTTTCGATGTTGACATACTCATACTGACTGAATGTCGTCTCAATCACAATAAACCAATTCCTTCATTCCTGAATTACACTTCGCTGGCTTCAACAAACAATCTTAATCAAAATGATGGTGTAATAATTTACTGCAAAAAAGATCTGAATATTCAATTACAACAAATACCATTGACCCATGCATCATGCCTGCAGGCAACAATAGATCATTTCATAATTCTAGGGATCTATAGATCACCTTCTAACTACAATGCCTCCGAGTTTTTGAATTCACTTTCTAATCATTTAAATACAATTCAGTCAGGTAAAAATATTATCCTAACAGGGGATATTAACATCAATCTTATTCCAAATTTAACTGAATCCAATCAAGATAGTTGCAATAGAAATGAATACCTCAATTTGCTCGCCTCATATGGCATACTACCTGGTCATACCTTACCTACAAGAGAGGCAAATTGTCTAGACCATGTTATGCTGAAACTAGATACAAAAGTTTATTTCGCAAATGTTGCTGTTTTAACTACGTCTATTACTGACCATTACAGTACCCTGTTATACCTGACTAAAGTAGGTTTGAATAGAAAGACACCCCGAGCTTTGGAATTTATAGACTATATCAAAGCTACAACACACTTCAATGACTTAAATATCTCTCATCTACTCAATTCCGAAGATCCGTGTCTTGTATCAGAGGAGTTGGTCAATGCCATAACAACTTCTCTTCAGGCTAGTAAAACTTTAAAAAACCTATCAAACAAGCAAATAATCATAAAGCCGTGGATAACTCCGGGAATTCTGCGTTGCATCCGAAATCGTAATAAAATGCAATTGAGACTAAGGTTAGACCCCTACAATGAAATAAACAAAATAACCTACAAACGCTACCGTAATTTTTGTAATAAACTAATGAGAAATTTAAAACATCGCTATGAAAAAGAACAGCTAAAAAAATCTATGACTAATTCTAGGAAACTATGGAAAACAATAAATTCAATTACAAACCACAAACAAACAAAAACAAGTAATTCGGCTCTCATTAACATTAAATCGAATCTTAGCGAATCTGCTACCTATATTAATAACCATTTTGCAGACGTGGGTAAAGTTTTGGCTCAAAATATAAGTGTCGTTCCGAACCATTCTACTAGTCAGAGTACGCAGTCGCAAATGTCATCTTCTTTTGTGTTACTAGAGACGGATTGTAATGAGATTGACAACATACTTATGTCACTGAACTCCGATAGTGCTCCCGGTTGGGACAATGTCACAGTAAAATTTTTGAAAATGTTGCGGCCTCGGGTAGTTCCAATCATCAATCATCTCGCAAACCTGTGCTTTGCTAAAGGAATTTTTCCAACCCCACTGAAAAGAGCATTGATAACACCTATTTATAAAAGTGGTAAAAAAGATGACGTTAATAACTACCGTCCGATTTCAGTGTTGCCTGCGATTTCCAAAATAATTGAAAAAGCCCTCAACTTAAGGTTGCTGAACTATATGGAAAAGTTTAATATCCTTTCAGACTCGCAGTATGGCTTTAGACGGAACCGGTCTACAGAGGATGCGATTGTTGCGTTGACATCAGTAATTACAGAAACACTTGATTCAAAACAAAAATGTATGACGGTATTCTTGGATCTCCAAAAGGCGTTCGATACAGTTTCCCATAGCATGCTGATCAAAAAGTTGGAAAACGTGGGTATTAGAGGTGTTCCACTTAATCTTTTCAAAGACTATTTAAACAATCGGGTTCAAAGGGTAAAACTAGATGGGTACGTTAGTGGGGATGCTGAAATTACATTCGGTGTTCCACAAGGCAGCGTCCTAGGTCCTAGTCTCTTTCTTATTTATATAAACGAGCTCACAAACCTTCATCTTAACAATGGCCAACTCTTCTCATATGCAGACGACACAGCAATTGTGTTCTCGGGTGATTCATGGGATTCGGTGTTCAGGTCCGCAGAAGAAGGCCTACAAGCAGTTTCACATTGGCTCCAAGACAATCTTCTCACACTCAACACAACAAAAACGAATTATGCTTGTTTCTCTATTTACAGTAATAGTCAACCCGATGAAAAGCTTGCTCTTAAACTACATACATGTTCGACTGCCAGAACTCAAAACTGTGATTGTGTCTCTATAAATAGAGTAAGAGTTACTAAATATCTTGGAGTCATTCTAGACCAACGCCTATCGTGGCATGATCACATTGAATATATTAACAATAGGATTAGAAAGTTAGTATGGATCTTCAAAATTTTACGGAATGTGACCACTAAAAATCTAATTAATCGCATTTATATTGCACTCGCCCAGAGCATTATATCATACTGCATTCCGGTGTGGGGAGGAGCCACGAAGATCAAATTCCTACAAACTGAACGTGCACAAAGATACTTGTTGAAAATCATTTATTCGAAGCCGATTCTTTTCCCTACAGCTGAACTATATCAAATAGCTGGGCTATTAACAGTAAGGAAACTATATATACTAAATTGTACACTAAAACTACATTCTTCTCTTACCTTTAATAAAACAAACATCTCATCTAACACAAGACGTAAAAAACCAATAATTCTGCCATTGAGAGTGAAAACCAACTTTGCTAAAAGGCAATTCAAAACAGGTGCTATTACTATTTACAACCGACTCAATCAAGCTCTTGACATATACCAGTTAACTAAGTTTGAGGTGAAAAAGAAATTACAAACCTATCTTATACCAATTTCATATATAGAAACTGAGGACCTTATAATTATTTATATCTATCTATTGTTATAATAATTATTTATGTCTATCTATATCTATCTATCTATATATGTATTATATAACTGTATATTTATCTATCTATATAAATATTAATAAGTTAATCTACTTATATTAATTGCATATTTGCCAGGTTTTCCCGCAACCCTCATACACACACATAGTCACCACATAACACACAACATACTTACTTGGATACTTTGCTAGGATGTTAAAGTCTACTTTATCTATTAATTAAATCTGATGTACAGAACTCCAAAACTAAGTTTAAAATCATTATGTTTCACTTTGTTATGTTAAACCAGTTCATATCTTTATACTATATTTAGTTACAGAGGATCGGGTCTTCCTGCCACAAGCATCTTGAATGCTTACTAGGAAGATTCTACACCTTTCATAAGCATGTGTAATATTGTTAATCAATAAAGATATTACTGTATACTTAAATAATGATGACAGTATTATAAATATTACTTTCTGGACGAACAGAAACACGAATGTACTATTTAATAAACACACACAATACACTAATAAAGTAAAGGAATATATATGAGTGAAGTTGAAGGGCGGTTACGTAGGGGCCGGCCTAATAAAACATATAACAGTCAGATAGACGCTATATTGAAGAAAGGTGACGTTAGGTGTACATATAACCGCCGAGAGTGTATGAGAAGATGTATAACTGTCATTGAAGCGAAAGTGGTCTGTCAGGATCGGGACAAATGGGGATCCGTGATCTCTGCTTACCCCTCTACTGGGAATCAGGCGTGATGTGTATGTATTTTTTTACTATATACTATATCTCTGGTCATAATTATCACGTTTGTGGTGGAATTTATGAGGAATAGTTATTTTGAAACCCTCGCGAATTATACTCATTTTATTTAACAATGACTGAGTCTTACCGCGACCACGGCCTATGCAACTGGGTCGAAACGTCGGGTGATATAAAGGTAAATATATCTTTACTAATTTATCGTGTTACGACCCGGTCTCATATCACTACATAGTATAAAACAAAGTCGCTTTCTCTGTCCCTTTGTATGCTTAAATCTTTGAAAGTACGCAACGGATTTTGATGCGGTTTTTTCTAATAGATAGAGTGATTCAAGAGGAAGGTTTATATGTGTAATAACATCCATTAAATAGCCAGAAGTGCGAAGCCGGAGCGGGTCGCTAGTAGTATAACAAAATATTCAGGAGGAATATTTGTGACAGATTGCTAGCTCTTTGCCTGCTAAACGCTATTGACAGCTAGAGGTAACTTAATGCTAGCCTAATAAATTTCTTAGCCCCTTAGTCGCCTCCTACGACATTGGCATAAAGGTTTCTAATTCCACTAGCGACCCGTTCCGGCTTCGCACGGGTATAAAATATATAGCCTACTCCACTATTTAATGGATGTTATTATACATATAAACCTTCCTCTTGAATCAATCTATTATAAAAAAACACATCAAAATCCGCTGCATAGTTTCAAAGATAAGCATACAAAGGGACATAGGGACAGAGAAAGCGACTTTGTTTTATACTATGTAGTGATATACGTTACGCAACGAATATTTCCTTGATTTTTAGCGAAACCAAACGACATTGAGGAGTACGAAGTGCTAGATGAAGTCGGTGCGAGTGACGCGGAAGATGTAGAAGATGAAATGGATCTGCTGCAGATCGATGACGAGGATTTAGTGGACTTCTAGAAGACTTACTACTGTTTTACTTCTATAGTTTATTCGCATTAAGAAAATAGTGACGTCATCATGTCCCCACGATTTGACCAATGAGACGTGACAACGGTTGTCCGCCATTGGTCGAAGAGACTTGTTTTCTCATTATCTAAAGTCTTATTGGTCAGTTTACTTTTGTAAATCATGACGTCACTATTTACTTAACGCGAATAGACTATAGTAGGGAACATACCACTAAATGTAGGGTAGGGTTTAAAATAACATCAAATGTAACGAAAAAGACAAACGTGTTCACCACCATTAACCCTTGCGGAGTAGTCAAGAGGTTAAGGTTTCCATCTCCGCAATGCGAAGGTAGTAAATACATTGCCACCTCTAACCCACGTGTTAACCAGATAGTCGATACTCAATGTGACAGGTGTAATATGTGTACGAACATCAAATAATACGTAAATGCAAACCTAAAGAGAAGAGAATGTATGAGAAGGTTAATGAGTGTGAGTGAACCAAGATATTGAGGATCCTATATTAAGAGATTTGTGAGGTTCCTATATTATAATGTTATTATTTATCAAAGTTTTCCTCACCATAGAATAATTCTCTTGAATTTTGCACAGTTAGATTGATAGTATATTATATAGGTTCACGATTTATTCTTTATAAATTGTAGAGTGTGTATGAGTGTCAATGAAGCGAAAGTGATCTGTCAGGATCGGGATAAATGAGGATCCGTGATCTCTGCCTACCCTACAGGGAATCGGGCGTGATGTGTATGTATGTAGTAAGAAGAGTATGCTTTAGTGTGAATAATTAATTTTTGTTACAGTATAGTCATAAGTTCTTGAATAAAATATACCAGAAATTGTAATTCTGCAGTAAAAATAGGGTGGTATAATTTTAGTATGTATGTATGGTCTTACATTGTATTTTTCAGCGTGTATTTGATTGTTTAAGTGTGATTTGAAAGTTGTTTTAGTTTAAGTATTTTGGAAAGTTCAAAAGTACTGTATAAACGAAGTTGTAAGAGATACTTTTTGAATATTTTTTGTTGTAAGATACCAATATTTTTTTTAAGATTCAAGCTGTAATGTAAACCTCATTCAAATACTCTAAGTAAGTACGTTCTAATACATGGGGTGTTTCACGTGAAGCGTTTTGTTTACATTCATACCTACTAAAAGTATAAATGTGCAGAATATGTTCGATTTTCTAAATCTCACTTAATTTTCCTGTCCGCTTCACGTGAAATGCGTATGTGTATTTATAAGTACTAAAGTAGTTGATTTAAGACCATTAATGTACAAGATTCAATTAAAGAGACAGTACAATAAGTAATGTTTTTATTTCAATCATTTCACACACTTACAATATTACACCATTCATTC
The DNA here is from genome assembly GCA_030578115.1 of Leucoptera coffeella. Lineage (NCBI taxonomy): Eukaryota > Metazoa > Arthropoda > Insecta > Lepidoptera > Lyonetiidae > Leucoptera > Leucoptera coffeella. The sequence continues at coordinate 6,117 of JAMBLF010001961.1, read as the reverse complement.
CTTACAACTACTAGTGGAAATAATACACTTTACTAGTATAACACAGGTACTAGTTTTAGTTTAGTTTGAATCTCCGTGGCGCGATTGGTTGACCACCTGAACGCTAATCGTGATGTCCCTGGTTCGATTCCCGGTGGAGGCAGAGTTAAGAACTACGCTTTCCAGTCTGGTTGTTGATTATACTCTATATGTATTTACCTACATATATAATAAGTATGTATTTCTTAAATTTACGTAGACCCTTAACACAAGTCTTACATTAACTTACCAAGGGGCTAGTTCAGTTGGTGGAATAGTGTCCCAAATATTATTATGATATTAATTGTAATATTTTTGAGAGACAAGAAATTTTTATTCATTTTACAAGAAAAACGGGACTTATAACGTATATTTTATAAACAAAGTATAACCTTTGTTACCTGACGTTTCGGCCATGTTACAATGGCCAATGACAGGTCAACTGACGTGCAAGCAAGAAATTATTGCTTAGATTTACAAAATACATTAGAAAAACCATACAATTAATTATGATACCTAAACACAGTTCTGTTGCAGGGTAGACCAAGATCGGAACACATTTATTTCACAGCTTTATGCATTTTTGTTACTAAAAAACTAAGGAAAGAAATATCTACAAATTTGTAAGTATTCATTATAAACTACTATTTTTGAATTTGCGGAGATGGGCCTTTAGTATCTAACTACCCTATAAGGATTGATGGTCGTGAAGCTTTTTTATTAACTACAAAGTGTACAAAACAGTATTTGCTTTAGTTTAATGGTAGATAATTATTTATCATATTATAAAATTATTCATCAGTACTATTGTGTCATTTCATATATTGTGGAGTTTCAATAAAGGATTATTATTATTACTGGTACTACAGTATAATCTCATTAATCCGGCACTATTAAAAACCTGAGAATGCCGGATTATTGGAATGTTCGGATTACTGGATTATAGAGAAAAAGTCATAGGTAATGAATAAAATAAAACATTTCATAGAGGGAATCAATGTATATGATGTATTCTATTATCATTAATCAAATCTAGTGTCTTGTATTTGCGTTTATTTGACATTTTAAACTATAAACTATTATCACTTGAAAAAAAATACAAATACGTAAGCACGTGCACGGGATGAGTTTGGATGCCGGATTATTGGACGTACCAATCTATCGAAGTGCCGGATTAGTGAGATCATACTGTAATAACAAAATATTGTTATATGAATAGTTTGTATAATTATAGATTGGGAACTATCATTATTCATTGTATTCACTCTACGCTACTACAGACTCTAGTAAAACTAGTGGATTTAAAAACGATACATAATGAACTTGAGGATAATTATATAATAATATTGTTAGACGTACTACTGATAATTGAATAATATTATGGTTTAAACATTGCACTAAATAAGAGGTTTGACATCTTCTTGAAACTAAATTAACCATAGCAAATCTCCATTTTCAATACAATAGTCCTTCAATCATCTTTTGCAAACACATTTAACTTCACTTATCCTAAACAATATAAAAGAATCATTTTCACTCATTCATTTTTGCATTAAAAACACATTGAAGAACTTCTTAAACTTTCTCTAAGAATAAAATAAGTATTTAAACCTAAAAGTAGGAAAGGGATCTTAAACTAAAAGTGGTATTTAAAACTAAAGGCTTAAACTCTATAATATCTTCGATATAATTACTGCTCTACCTAAAACAACATGAAAAAGTTTATTTTATTAAAATGGTTAGGGCAATGCAAAAGGGAAATGAAACTAATAGAATTTCGGCGTGGCACAGGCGTTAGAGACTTGTCTCTGTCTCAATGGGTACAGGGTTCAAATGCCGCTTGAGCATGTCTGTACTAAATGGAAATGAAATGCTGTTTTTTTATGTACATTTTCGCAATCAAAATACAATTAATTATGTGAGACCGGGTCAAATCACGATAAATTTATAAAGATATGTGATTACCTTTATTTTACAAAATACATTTGCGAAATACACCGAATACTAGGATGAGTGAAAACATCGTGAGGAAACCTACTTGTTCCCCGAACAGGTATTAGTCACTGCTTGTGATGACACGACTATCTGGTCCACATGTGGGTTCGAGGTGGCGTAGAAACCTTTGACTACGCCGCAAGGATTTATGACCGTGAACGTGTTTGTCTTTTTTTGCTTTGAACCAATAGATGCATACCCTATATAAGGTCTACGGAGCGAGACAAATATTTTGATATACACTTATTAATTTAGGTACATATATTTTGATGTAGCAATACATACATACACATCACGCCTGATTCCCTGTAGAGGGGTAGGCAGAGATCACGGATCCCCATTTGTCCCGATCCTGATAGACCACTTTCGCTTCATTGATATTCATACATCCTCTCATACACTCTCGGCGGTTATAGGTACTTCTAACGTCACCTTTTTTCAATATAGCGTCTATCTGACTGTTATATGTCTTATTAGGCCGGCCCCTACGTAACTGCCATTCCACTTCACTCATATTTATACCTTATGTAGCAATATGACATTACATATTCACGTCTTTGTGATGGTCACAATCTATCACCACTTTAGTCACTTACCCATTCATATTAATCCCAGTTCTCGACTTCCCCTTCATTCCAATCATCTCCTGCATTCCAGTCATCTTCTTCCTCTAAAATCGCCTCATCTACTTCATCTTCAGTCATCGGCTTATCTTCTTGCGGTTTCGCTTCAGCTGGTTTCACTTCTACTGCTTTCTCTTCGGGTTTCGCTTCATCATTGGGTTTAGCTTCGTGTGGTTTTTCTTCATTTACCTCTGTCGGTTTGTCTTCGATTACAGTTTCTGCAGGTTTCTCATTATTTGGTTTGATTTCTTCAACTGGTTGTACTTCTGTACATGGTTCCGTTTCAGTTGGTTTCACTTCAGGTGTCGCTTCCGCTGTCTCCGTTTCAACTGCATTTGTTGAAGTGTCGACACTCTTAGCGTCATCTCCATTAGTCTTTTCAACATTTGTTTCCTCTTCGGGAATTGCGTCTGCTTTTATGTCATCAGAAGTTTTGGAACCTACGATAATTAAAATTGTGTTAGTTTCATAAGTATTACTAAGATTACAACGATAATTTTCAAAACTATTATCTAATATTATACTGATACACATTGGCATTTTAATAAAATTTTTCAACTTAGTAGCTATAGATATAAGATAAACATCAGACTTTCCACAGTAAAAGCCCTAGTAATTTTAAAATATTTTAAGGTGATTTAGGAATGCTATAGGAATACAGAAAAGGAAAATAATCGTTAAAGAAAACAAAGACTTGAGACCGAGATAAAAATAATAAGAAAAGAAATTAAAGAGGTCGATTTATTGTGAACAAACTGGGGACAAAACTAAAAGTTTTAAACTATGAATAGTAACAACAAAGAGTTGAAACTTGAAGCATTCGTAATCCTTTGAGTTTATTCTGAGGAATTAGTTAATCTTTTGGCAATATCTGAATAAATTTCCAGAAGACAGTTTACACAGTATTGAAGGCATTGAGAATATCAAGACTTTCATATATTAATAATTATATTATGAAATACCCTCAATAACACAGAAATATTTTAATTGAAGCGTAGCAGATTCACATAAAAAACAGAAAACAATAAGTCAAATGAAATAAAAATATAACCAAATATGATTTATATGTGGAAGAAACATAGTATGTAAGGAAGTTGTAGCTGTCCAGCTTTTAATAGATAAGTAGGACATTTGTGAATAAATCACGTATATAGTAAGTACATCTTTGGTTTCAGATGTTATCCATCAAAATTGACAATTACTGTCTTTTTGGCACCCTTTAAGGTCACCTTCATGCCCCAATCCCTTAGTTCATGATTTGGCAGTATCACAAATTGCCATCATCTTTAGACCTTACCCCAAATGGGTGATTTTACCATAATCCATACCCGTCTCATTATTAAGGTTTTATAACGATATTTTGTATTTGGGCCCAGCTTTTCATTTAAAAAAGAGTTTAGGATCATTCCTACCCTCATATTTTACCATTTTTAGACCGGCAATACCCATTTTATGTCGACCAACTAAACTTTAAAAAACAAAATTTCCTGTTAAACCTAGTAAATTTTCGTCACTTTTACGTGACCCCCCTAACCCAGACACGAGACAACTCAAATAACTATTTCAATCTCACTTTGTCTCCTTTATCAAAGTGAAATCAAAACCCCTTAAGCTTTGCGGCTTCACATCGCTATCTTTACACCTTTAAATACCTGTGTCACTAATTGCCTTTAGCTTCCCCGTCGCTTTGAGTTCCTCCAGATGTTTTTTCACCATCTCTTCGTCCAAGGTCTTTGGGTACAGTTTCCTGTACAGCTTCACGATGGGTGACGTGGACATCCTCGGCTTGTTCTCCAGGGCCACTGCTAAACGCTTCCTAATAGTCGTACGCAGTTTATTCACTGGGTTCGAGCCGTATTCGTCCCTGACTTTGTCCAGTAATTCCTTCATCTCTGCCATGATGATACGGCAGGGTATCACGAAGTTGGGCAAAGGTTCTGCGTTGGGTACTTTTGGTGGTTTGGGTTCGCGTACCCGGCGTCTGGGACTCGAGCGGGGACGCCGTCGGTCCTCGCGACGCCGCGGCGATACGTCGCGTCTGTGATCCAGTTCGAAATCTCTCACAGCGTCCGGGCCGAAATCCTGCGAAAAGGGACTTTGTAATTAACTGGAGTACCTGTTACCTGACACCTTAGTCCACTAACACTTTTAGCTAAATATCACTTCAGTGTCAGATCAGTGATAGTGTGAAGTTGGTAGCGGATTCACAAAATTGACAAATTTCGCCATTTTTAAAACGAAATTTGACACTTGCCGATTTCAATGGTGAAATTTGACACTTTTGCTTATTCACTACCAACTTCACACTATAACTGATCTGATATTAAACTGCGTTTGTGCTAAAACACATTAGTAGACTTAGGCTCCTGGAAAGAAGTGTGAATCAAATGGAAATCATTGATTTCATTTCCTGTAATATGACATTTCCTGTAAACCAATTATGCAGTTTTTATTTAAACATATTCATAGAATGTATAGAGTATTTTTTCCCAATGGTATTGTGTGCATTTTTAGTAAATCATGTGACTTCATTTGAGTTTGTCACCAATGTCCCAATATATTTCAAAAGACATACGTCTTGAGTGTTATGCATACTTTTATTAAAATGCATAATTAATAATTTGTTTTGCCCACAACATTACCTGTAAGTTTACAAGGTCATATTGTCAATGGTACGCTATAGTACAGTTTTACAGTACTTTCTGGATTCAACAGGGTTTAGTTACAAATGTGGTACCAATTTTGCTGCACTTACACACAGCTTTACGGTTATAAACCTTATATGAGGAAACCAATGTTTAAAGTAATAAAACCCACTTCATATACCAGCCTTTATAAATAAAATTGCACTAAAAGTTTAAGCCAATCTTTTAATATTTTTTTTATCAGAGTCCTTTTCTTCTGTATTCTAATAAGTATCAATATTAGAAGTACTCTTATGACGTCTACTTATAACCACTGTTTATTACTGCATGTCAATATAGCATAAACAGTTTATTTTAATGTAGTCACCAGGACTGAAAAATGATTGATTACAATCACAATTCAGCTTGTTCTGCGACATACCCTTTAGTACGCAATTTTCCTGCAGTGGACTGATATGGACTGATTTATTGAATGGGTAGCGCTATCTAATGGTCAATTTCCCTATCTCAGTATCAAAAACTGTGAGTGAGTGAGCTCAGTATGTCCTATTGAGAATTAAGTGTGACATGTATGTGTTTATGGCAGGGGTGTCCAAACTAGATGGGACCCAGGGCCAATAGAAAAGACTAAATACATTGGTGGGCCGTATTATTATATGCAGTGGGTACAGATCTCTTTGTAGTCGGTGTACCCGAACCAAACTTTTTTTTTAAGTAGGTTAAAAAGGTTCAATGGGCCGCAGTAATCTAACTGCATGCGGCCCGCGGGCAGTGGTTTGGACAGCCCTGGTTTATGGTATACATACTGCTCAAGGTGTCAAATATATAGACGAATT